>JAFVLL020022871.1:12797-57930 GCA_021397915.2 Tor tambroides | reverse complement strand
TGAACTCGATATTGCGTAGCTTCTCAGTGATCTACGGCTCTGTGTATTAACCGCCGCTCCATCTGAAAACAGGTGATAGAGATTTAGCGCTAATCAAGGAACCGGCTTTACTGACGAGATGCCCACGCATATCGCGCGAGATATATCGCCCATCCCTACCAAAAACACTTGGCAATAGAAAGGTTAAACAAGTGTAGTATTAGTAGTAAAAAAAAAAAAAAGTGTTATTATATTGCAATCCAAGAGTGCTGATATTTCATATAACAGCACTTGTATTACAGCTTTAGTCAAAAATCAACAAGATGGACATATTGTGTTTGCAATGTACACTATCATGCGAATATTTGGAGTCAGTACTTTTCTATTCATCAAATACTGCATAACGGTTTCCACAGAAATATGAAGCAGTACAACTGTTTTCAACATTGATAATAATAAATGTTTCTTGAACAGCAAATCAGCATATTAGAATGATTTCTGAAGGGTCATGTGACACTGAAGACTGAAATAATGAAAATTCATGCATCATAAGAATAATTTTGCATCATAAGAATAAATAAAAAATACATTAAAATAATGTAGAAAATTATATATTATATATATATTTTTTTAATTACCAACCCAAAACTTTTGAATGGTAAAGTTACTCAGTAACTACTAAGCATCATACTTTCTAGTATTAAATATCAGTAAGGCTCTGATTACCTGAATATATATAAAATTGTATAAATCTATAAATAAAAAGAATATTTTTATTTAATAATTAAATAAATGTATATATTTAATTGTAATTATATATTATATATCATTTAAATTGAATAGAATTTTAGATTTAAACAAATATATTATTATACATCTATTTAAATTAGAATATTTTTTATACATTTTTGGGGGTTTACATTTTTAAACATTTCAGAATACAATATTAAACAGATTTATATATTTAATTATAATTACATAATTTAAATATGATTTTAGAATTAAATAAATAATTATACGTATATATACACACACACACACACACACACACACACACACACATATATATATATATACCAATTACAAGCTCAATAAATTATGAAATGTGCAGTTAAATTATAAAACCACAAATATCATTACTGCTTACCAGCAAGGTGTATTCAAGATACAGTAGAAGATAAAATGCTAATGCAATGAAGTGCAACACAATTAAATAATGTCTGAACTCATCAGGTAAACACAAAATTGTGCTGTGCCTGCAACTCCACTGGAGTTAACAAGCACTTTTCCAAGAATTGACTTGGAGAAAACAAGCTTGGGAGAATAATCACAGATATCTTTCTCCAGCCAATCTCTCTAACAGGCCAGTCATATTAAAGTCACTCAGCCCGGCTCACTGTGGGTCGCATGTGAGCGCGTGTGAGCGCTCTCTGTCTGTGTGTGTGTGTGTGTGTGTGTGTTGGTGGGCGTATGGAGAATAGGCCAGCGCATCAGAGTCCTAGCCTTAAGGAGCCAGGCTTTCTCTGTTGTCTGACAACTCATTACCTTTAATTTGGTTGATGGGTCTAGAGCTAAGGGTACACAGAGACACGGGGCCCCAGAGAGCATTGCAGGGCCCGGGATGATGCAAGCCATATTTCTCGCTTCTCTAATGACTGCCGAGCAAAATAAAATATAAGCTTTTGTGTGCATGTGTGTGTGTGTGAGACTGACAGGTCTGTACCTCACCTGAGGGCAGAGAGGGAAATGAGCACTCAACGTGTGTCAACCTGTCTGTCTGCATGCTCGCACACACACACACACACACACACACACAAGGCATGTCACATGATACATCTGACAGAGGGGGCAGCGCAACCGTATGCTGTTAAAACCTCTCATAGTTGAATCATATGGGAACCAGCACACACTGTAAGACATCATTAAGCAATTAGTGATAATGATGTGTTGCGTTTCCTCAAACTTGACTTGATTGGCTGTTGCTGGCAGTGTGAGGCACGTCGTTTACAGCTCTGGATGGAGCGAGTCTGAATCTTGTTATGGCACATTATTGCAGCTCAATATTATTCATCCAGTGAACACACACATATACGTTCATGGGAGCATGGCTGTACCTGCCATTGAGGTCTCGTTTTTTCCCTAAGGTTTATATAATCTAAATTGTGAAATAACTGCATAATATTAAGTCTAATTTGGTCCTGCAAGGTATGGAGGCTTGTTTCCACTACAGGATAAAAAAATATATAAAAATGCAAAAAAAAAAAAAAAAAAAAAAAAAGAAGAAGAAAAAAAAATCGCAACTTTTTATCTCACAATTATGAGAAAAAAACATCATAATTGTGAGATAAAAACTCAAAAGTCAGAATTCGCAATTATCTTTTTTGTTTTTTATTCTGTGGTGGAAAAATTGCAAGATATACACTCTTTAAGAAAAAAGTCAGAATTGTGAGATATAGGTATTACGTATCTCAATTGCAATTCTGCAAGACAAAATTGTGAGATGGAAACTCAGAATTCTGAGAATAAAAAGACCAAACTGTGAGATAAAAAGTCGCAATTGCGTTTTTAAAAAAATTCTGTGGTGGGAAAAAAAAAGAAAGAATTGGAACTCAGAATTCCAAGGAAAAAAAGTCTGAATTGTGAGATATAAACCCAGAATTCTGAGGAAAATATTAAAATTGTATAAAATTGTAAAAAAAAAATAAAAAAAAAAGACCAAATTGTATAGCCTATAAGCTCACAATTTCGAGAGAAAAGTCAGAACTTGGAAATTAAAAAATAACTTGCAATTACCTTAATTTTTTTATTCTGTGGCAGAAAAAAACTGAATTGCAAGATGTAAACTCAAAATTGGAGATGAGATAATGATTGCGATGATCAATCAAATCAAAGTAAACAGACTGTTCACAGCAGGGTTGCCAAGTCCCCAGTTGTTTGTGCTGCTTTAGGTTGATTTCTCCCTGCTGGTTACGGGTTTTGACATATTGCATATAAATTATATTTGACTGAAATGCTTGTATTGAAATATTTTATATTCTACTAATGATAAAATTGCGCAAGATGGTAGCCTACGTTTTCCATAGAAGGGCTATAGTAACCTTTGAGCTGTGTTTATGATCACTACAATTTCAAAGTGACTGTAAAATATTTAAGTAGCCTATGGAAATATAGTTTGAGTTTTGATGTTTGGGATATGGCCACTTTTGACTACTATTGTGCTAATTTTGTTACGCAAACCTGGCAACCCTGGTTCACTGAGTCTGCTGAGACAGAATTCCGGAGGTTATTTGACAGCTGTTTTACGAGAAAAGCGTTAAAATATCGACTGAAATAATGAGGTATGCAAATTAATATTAATCTAATTTCTCTATTTCGAACTGAAAATATATAATTTACACGACTGGTGTAATGTAACTCGTAAGCAAGCTCAATTTTGGGACCTCGGTCGGTATTTATAAAGCCCTGCGCACGGCTCTGGTATAATAATTTTAGCGCGGTTATTGTGAATAATTGAGCATCAGCGGGTCGCCCCGACTGACTCTGAGGCCTTGCGTTTGTTGAAATGTAAATTTTATGAGCGGGATTCCTTGATTTAAGTGTGATCGGGGTCACCGCACAGATACGAGTCGGATTTTGAAGGGTCCTCTCACGTGACGCTCCCTCAGGAACACGAGGTCTGTCAGGGCTGTCACCTCCGCCCTGTTTCCCAGCTGAGGGCAAAGTGAAAGGGACCGTTCTTGGCATCTCTGCCCGTTTCTAAAGTCCCTCAAAAGCAGAGGACTCTACCTTGTGTATTTTTCACTAATTGAAAAGCCTAATGAGCTCCCTGGAGCTCCATCCTATTACCGCGCGCTTAATTACAGCGCCAGCAGCGGCTCGCCAAGCCACAAATAAAGACGCAACGCGAGAAAGTGAGAGGAAAAGAGAAGGCAGGGTTTGACCTGCTTTTTGTCGTTGTTTTGGGACTTTGCATTCCAGGAAGGAACAGATGTCTATTATTTTTTTTAAACCCGTGTTTATTTTTGGCAGACATTTTTGTTGCTCTGGCTCATCTGTTTATTTTCCAGTGCGGTTTGCCTAAATTCCACCTATTGTGGATTTTACTTGAATTTTATATCAGCGGGGTTTCTCGAGAAGATTATTATGCTATCATTTTGTGCTCTAGATGTTGTTTTTAGAGGAGCATTACAAAATCCCTGCATTTTGAGGTAACATTGTGGCGTTTCCCACGAATACGGTACCATTTGTGCAACACACTTGTTCCTTGACTTGTTGGAATTGAATTCTATTAGAACTAATCATGTTTTTTGGCATGAAATATTAGATGCACTTTTATTCATCTAATAAACAAAAAAGTCGGAAGACATATGACATTTAGCTAGTAGTATTTTATCAGTTTAATTACCTAAACATAATATTCAGCAGTCTCCCACATTTTGCATGCAACTGTTTCTGTTTTCCTCCATTACAAAAAAAGTGACCGTAATTAATAGGGTGAGAAGACATGAAAATAAAATAACCAAGCTAATACAGTCAATTATATGTCAGTAAAGAGATTTATCACTTTAAAATGCTGCGGTTTTGAATGTTAATCAAAGAATCCTGGAAAAAAAAGATGTATTGCAGTTTTCAGAAAAATATTAAGCAACACAACTGTTTCAAGATTGATCATTATAAGAAATGTTTCCTGAGCATCAAATCAGCGTATTAGAATGATTTCTGAAGGATCATGTGACACTAAAAACTGGAGTAATGATGGAATAAATTACATCAAGTATATTTCAATACAAAATAGTTATTTTAAATTGTAATAATATTTCACAATACTGTATTTTTTGATCAAATATTCTTTCAAAAACATTTAAAAAATCCACTAAACTTGAAACTTTTAAAGAATGTATTTATTTACTTGAGGAAATAAATGTTTATTACACATCAATACGATTCAACCAACTCACCTTTACTAATTGATAGCTAAATTCAGGTTGCATTTTTAACTACTTTTAAATAAAGTATTTTTTTATTTGATTTAATATTTATTGATAGAATAAAAAGGTTCAAAACATTTTAAGATTTCATTTCCATGACTTATTCATGGCTGGACAATTTAAAAAAGAATTTTGAAGACGACGACGATAACATCCATTTTTAGAAACAATTTACAAGTTTTATTTATCAAGTTCACACACTTCAAAACTGGGGTATAGAGGGGGTCATTGCAAAGAGGTCTAATAAATTGCCAGTAATGCTAAGGAATTAAACCTGTACCACTAATAACAGAAAAGCGTGAAAGTTTTTTTAGTTCTTCTTTGTCTTTTGAAAATATTTTGGACACACACTTTTTTATAAGCCACTGAATAAATGCATCAAATAAGAAACCAGTTCCAAAGTAGACATTACAAAAAATACATTGTTTTATACAGACACAGAAAAGCAGATGATCAAATATTGACCAATAATATTTATTTCCTTTTCACTTATCAAAAAAGTTAACCTGACATCTATTTCTCCAAAAGGTAAAAAGCAATATACAGCATTATGTAAAAGACATTAAGAGAGAATTGCTTTTGAAGAGTCAGTCAGCTGATTTGGTTACCAAAGAGAGCGGCTGGGACTGGAACAAAGCATGATGGGAGTGAAGAGCGGCCTGATGGAACGGGGAGGGCGGAGACAGGAGCGAGGCATGCAGGGAAGACAAGGGGAGTGGCCGAGACAGAAGAGGCGGAGTTGACTGTCTGCCTGAGGCGCTGGTTGGCTGGGAGGAGGAGGAGGATGTTGAAGAGGAGGATGATGATGAGGAGGAGGGTTTGGAGAGCAGAGGGAAGTGATGGTGGCGGTCGGGTTTGGTGGTGAGTGACAGGGGCTGGGCCTGCTCAGAGTGAGTGGGGGCGGGAGCGGCGGGCGAGGCCAGGGCCGCCGAGGGTGTGGCTGGAGAGTCCAGCATGCTGCCGTGAGAGGAGGCCGGGCTGTCAATCATCTTCTCCTGAGGGAGGTACTGCACACACGGCTTCTTATTCCGTGCCGAGAAATCTGAAAGAGGACGGAAATCACACAATATGAATGGCGAGGATTTCTAACCGTTCAGAGTTAAACAACAGCAGAGATGAGACCAAATTTACCCAGAAACAGGGAGGTCATGATACACTCTCAAAAAACTCAACTGCCATTTTTAAAAATTCATCACAAATCAAGAAATGTTTTATAATATTTATTCTTTTTAGATCCAGAGATATTTTCAGGACAATTAAGCACATTTTCCCACAAAATTCTCATTGGTGCAATGCATCTGAATATTTTAAGGGACGATCACACTACACTTTTCACTACTCCATTGACTTCCATACACTTTAATGCTAAAGACTGGAAACGCAAGTTCACGCAAAGATGTTTCGCAATTCGCTACGTTCGCTAAGTTTGGTGAACTTGAATCTGAAGAAAAGATTGATACGTCAAGGTGTGACCTCTTAGCTGAATTTAAAAAAACAATTCTTTTGGAAAAGATTTCCAAGAAAGCAGTTTTTTTTGCATTGATAATTGTTTATTAAATGCTGAATTCGTTTTGTAAAAAGGTGCCTGAGAACGTGATTTTATATTTTTTTGTTGCAGTATCCTAAGAAATTTCACAAATTGTGAAAAGAAAATGGCAATTCTTTTGAATAATTCACATTAGATTCTCAAAGTAATAGCCATTTTTAAACGATTATTTTTAAATCAACACACTGAACTGATTTTTAAATTTAAATTTTTTTAAATTTCCCGTCATTCTGAATTTCCATTTTTTTGGAACTCCCAGACCAAATCAGATCTAATCAGATCATCTTCAGAACACGCCGACAAATAATGGAATTCAAGTTGATTAGTCAAAGCATTTTTGAATAACACGCAAACGAAATTGACGAAGAACACGCAAAATGGACGCAAGGCTATATCTCCTCAACGCTTAAGCGTATTTAAACCAAACTTGGTGGGTGTTATAATAATTATGACATGAGGGTACCTGCACAGTTTCGGCACAGCACCACCTAGTGGTCAGGAGATTTTTTTTTTATTTCTTTTGAGCAGTTTGCATTACATTAATAAGAATCTGGTGGAAAATGTATTTAATTGTCATTATCCTTATGCAAAATATTTGATTTTGGGGTGAAATATGACCTAGACATGTTCTTCTTTGCAGCTTTAATGAGATTCACCCATACAATACTCAACACAAAATGGAAATGGCGTTGTGTTAATTTATTGACGTCACGGTACTCAAATGGTGGACGTAGTCGTGGATGAGATCACAATGAAGAGTGGGCTGACTTCTGCAGTTCTGACACTGGCTGTCTAAGAGGACGTTCACACAGGACACACTCTTGCTTTAAAAACAGCTAAACGGGCACTACAGAAGGCACACTAACATACACCAGTCACAATAAACACTTAGCATGCTTACTTCTCACTCCCACATTCATCAGATTAGTCCACTGTTGTAAACGGACACTGATTCACTGAACTGACATGGCCTCTCATTGCTAATGGCGCAAGATGATGAAAATACAGCAAGACGTGGTGCAACTGCCAAAGACGTCCATTTGTTGCATGTGTATGTAAACCAATGATTAAACAATAGAAGAAAAAAAGACCGTATCCTGTGTGAACGGCCCCTAAGCCTGCAGACATACTGTACCTGCCTGTGCTAGCACTGGACCTCATAAGCTGCATGTTAGCAAGGAGGAGAGAGCGCGGTTAGAAATGGACAAGGCGAGAGAGAAAAGGCTGTGCGAGTGTGTGTGTGTGCGTCCTCACCCTCTGGTGTTGAGTCTGTCTTATTATCTCTCTTCCTCTTCTTCCGCTTGCCCTGAAGAGAAAAAATACAAAAAGAGAAACAGAGGGCGAGAGAGATGGAAATAGAGTTAGAGCGATAATACAGAATGAAGTAAAATAATAATACAGAATGGACAAAAGCATCAAAGAAGTGCAGTTATATAATATAAAGAACATTCAGCACTTTCCATGAATAGGGTTTAAAATTAGGCCTAATATTCTTTAACTAATGATCAGTGAAGAGAGGTAGTGAAGATTTGTCAACCTCAGGTGGTTAAAATGAATATTAGTTTGTTCATTTTCTATTAGGTTTGTGACTAAACATTAAATAACCATCCAAATTAATTAGACAAGTTATAATATAACAATAACAAAAAACAGACAATTTATCATCCAAGAAAAACAGAGTAACAGGGTAAACAGTATAATTATTGTGAATTAAAACTAAAACCATAAAAAAAATTGTGTTACTTAAAATAAATAATAACTGAAATAGTCACCATTTCAAATTTCATTTAGTACTAAAATAACTAAAAGCTGAAATAAAAATGAATAAACTATTTAGATGTTTAAAAAAATTAACAAAAATGACAACGTAATTACAAATAAAAACAAATACTAAAACAACAATTTCTTAACATTTAAAATCTAAATTAAATTGAAAAAATAAAAAATAAAACTGTAATAGTATATTAAAAGATACTAAAACAACACTGGTTATAAATACAGTAAGGCTAGGCAAGGTAGTTTAGGACAGAATGTTTATTAGTTATTAGTGATAAACTTACATTTCCCAAAAATCAAAGAAAATATTTGTTTGATGTTTCTTTTCTTTTTTTTTAATTAAAAATTCTTTTTTTTTTCTACAAGGATCAGTATACAACATATTTTCAAAATTACGACGTATGATTTAAGACGAAGATCTGTAAGACCAATAACTGTTCTTACGTGATGGTGGTGTATAGATTTTTGATGTATAACACATTATAAAAAAATCATGGGATTTGTCTCTACTGCTTTACAAGAACAGCAAGTGAAACCCAACTGTACCGTATTGATGGAAAGTGGCGTTTGACAGCATACAAATGTAAGCAAGTGTGCTGAAACTGTCTGACTCACATAGTTATCTCGCGCGGACCAGCCAGGGTAGAGTTGAGAGTGCAGCTGCCTCTCCTTCCTGGCCAGCTCGTAGTATTTAGCCTGTTCCTCTCGTGATAGAGAATGCCACTGTAAACACAAACACCACAGTCAGCCAAAGGCCAAAAACACACACATATACTGTACATACACACGCCATTTACACAACACAAGTACCAGTGTGACCACACATCCATGTGTTGTGTGTACATGCAACAAACGTGCAAAAACTTACACACTAATGTTCAAAGATATTTACATTTTTGTACATCTCTAATGCTCACCAAAGCTGCATTTATCTGATCAAAAATGCAGTAAAAACTGTAATATCATGAAAGAATATTACAATTTAAAAACTAATATATATATATATATATATATATATATATATATATATATATAAATAAAAGAAATAATGGATCATTTAAGGAACCAACAGCACAACGGTTGATTTACAGGCGAGTAGGCGATATGTTGATGTTGTGGGACACATTAGCGTTTACACAACAAATGTATGTTTTCGACTACATCCTAATTTTGGATCACATTTACCCCAGCATTTGTTTCTGACCACTTGTGTCTGGTTCACTCAATATGGGTGTTCATATGAGGACTAAGCGGTTTACTCACCCTGCGGCCAAGGATCTGGTTGATGGCGGCGCTTTCTTTCAGTGTGCACTCGGCCACCACTTTGGCCCTCATCTCTTTCATATAGAGCATGAAGGCGTTTAGGGGCTTCTTTATGTGAGGTTTCTTGTCCTCCTCCTTCTTAGTCGGGACTGGAGACTTTCTGCAAACACACACGACAGGTGGGTCAGCCTTTGTAACAGATGTGTCTGTGTGTGTGTGTGTGTGTGTATGTGTGTGTGTGTGTGAAGGAGTGACAGTGAGAAAAACGGATATGGAGGAGTGTGTGTATAATGATGCCAAGCTGGTAGACAAAACAGTGATAAACGAATCTTCTCCAAAATATCACCAAGTCATTTGAAGGTGAGAGTGTGAAGCTAATGCTATTAGCCGTTAGTAATAAAACAGGGTGACTGTCAGTTTCCAAAAAGCTATGAAAAATAAACAAGGAGGAAGTGTGTTGTATGCGTGCTCTTACGTATTAGCCGCTGGGCTGAGTTCTCCATTGGGCTCTTGTTTAATAGCTGGCGAGACGATGGCTGGGTGAGGGATGCCTGTCTGATGAAGGCCGTGAGGATGATGAGGAACGATATGAGGAGAAAAGCGACTGGACACCAAACTGCAAAGAAAAAAGCGGCGAATAAGCATTAGTGCCTTCAGAAACCAAGGAAAGCACATCTGCACCCTCCAATCGTACAGGATTTTGGACTTTGCTAGACTTGAATCTGTATTTCCCACATGAGCACCAAGGCTAAACATGTGCAAACCACTAAATCATTGCTCTGAGTACATTTACTCACCTGTTCACCTTGCACACCTTGACCTTTAACTCTTAAAGAGACAGTTCACCCAAAAATTTAAATTCCATCACACATCAGACGCAAGTCGAAAGACTGACACGGAAGAGAAGAAATAGTTGAATTAAGCTGTTATTTTTGTTTTCTTTGCACAGTTGAACCACTGATGTCACATGGATTATTTTAATGATGTCCTTACTACCTTTCTGGGCCTTGAACGTGTCAGTTACATTGCTGTCTATGGAGGATCAGAAAGCTCTCGGATTTCAAAAATATCTTAATTTGTGGTACGAAGATGAATGAAGGTCTTAAGGGTTTGGAACGACATGAGGGTGAGTAATTAATGACAGAATTACTATGACTCAATCATCCCATAATAATACTCAAAACTCAACGATAGGTCTTTAAGAAGCTGATAGTTCCCCAAAAATCAGTTATCATTTTTCTCACCCTCAACCTGTGTAAGTTTCTTTCTTCTGTAGCACATAAAATCGCTGGTACCCACTGATTTTTATAGTATGGAAACTAATACTATGGAAGTCCAGACCAGAAACTGTTTGGTTACCAACATTGTTCAAAATATTTTGTATAACTTCATTATACAGATTTGGAACAACCTGAGGGTAAGTTCATTTTTGGGTGAACTATGCTGTGTCAAGACTAAAGCACACTCCTGTTTCTATTCATATGTCATATTCAGTCCAAATAAAGTACCAGCTGAAAAGCTCCTTTATCCGCTCCTGTTACAGGTGAAGTACGGGGTTACTGTGGTAACACAAAAAGCGCAACACTCCAGACCAAATTCCAAGGAAACCACTTCCTACAACGGCTGAATGGGACACGGTTCTGATCCCAGCGCCTGGAGCTTCTACTGAGGCAAACGCACAATGAAGGCCTGTCATCATCCAGAACCAGAAAAAGTGACCAATGTTCCCCCTTCCTCTTTAACTCTTTTATTAAATGAAAAAACCTCTTAATTACAGTTGGCGTCAGCACAAGGATACCAGGAAGCGACTTCATTAACTGCATGTGTAGTTTCCACATGATGACCGCATGAGCTGCAGACTAAAAGCAGTTTCACCTCAAAAGGAGAATTTAGACCGAAAGTATGTATTTCATTAGAAAATTTCATGTGAGAAGCTGCTGGGTTTGAAAGCGATTTCTGTCTGAGCTGTGCTTCATATATTTCTACACTATTGGCATTATACAATGGATCTTTTTTGCTTGTGAAATTTCAGTATTGTTAAATTATATGGCTGTCTTTACTGTAAAGCAGATATTGCTTTTCAATCCAAGACCAAATGGAAGGAGGGGTCGAATCAAACACTCAATACATCTCTTCTCAAAGTAACTACAGAAAGTGTAGTCTTCTGTATCACACAAATACCAATGGAGAAGTGAGCAGGGCTGGGCTTGCACTCGCTTGTACTGACAATGGTTGTAAAGGTCTGGAGGAGGACGGATTATTGATCACTATGAACTCTGTATGAATAATTCAAGAATCCCTCACACACACACACACACACACACACACACACAACACAACAGGAGAAGCTCAGTACAGATCATTCTTATTTAATCCAGTGCTACCACTACATTAAGAGCAGTTCTTGTCGCTTCAGATCCATTTCATCTTGAGCGTGTACGATTGCGAAATAAACTCCAGACAGACTCTTCCAAGCATGTGTCTTGGTTTAGAAACAGCAGAGTTAAATGGTGCAGCTGATGTACAGAGGTAAAATGGAAGCCTACAGTAAATGTTAAAAGAAGAATCCCCTGTTAAGGTTACAGGGCCATCCAAAAGAGGAAAAATTAAGAAAAACATGGATTACAGCATTTCTCACACAACTTAAAAATAAGACTACAGATTCCTTCATTCAACAAACTAGCAAACAAAAATTAAATGGTTACACTTTATTTTAAGGTGACATTGTTACAGTGTAATAACACAAATAAGTACTAATATTAATGACTTAAATGTACTTACTATAGGGATAAGGTTAGGTGTTGTTTTAGGGTTACTTGCTTGTAATTATGCATCATTTACTGTTATTACTATAATAAGTACATGTAACGTGTAACACCTTAAATACAGAGTTACCTAATTATAACTGAACATTTATCACTCAAAGCAATTTGTACTTGTTTTCAGGTTTCACCATTTTAATTTTGTATGTTGCTAATGCTAATTCAGGGTTGGGTTACACTTTATTTTAAGGTGTCCTTGTTAGTACTTAAATTTATAATTACAATGAGTAATATTAAGTAACTACATGTACTTACTATATGGTTAGGATTAGGGTTTGGTTTAGGGTTACTTGCATGTAATTATGCATAATTAATTGTTATTATAATAGTAAGTACATGTAACGTGTAACAAGGACACCGTAAAATAAAGTGTAACCCAAAGTTGTGTAACAATTTTGTAAACTCCTTCACAAAATTTTGACTGTCTGTTTGGGTTTTTTATTAATCTTACTGTGAACGATTAACCTGCACTTATCTTTTATTTTTTGGACCTTGTAATATAACTTATTTAAGCTTACTTTATCGACCTCTGTTTTTGTATGAAATGTCGACAATCTCAAAATCCAATCAACAACCGATACATGAAACTACATCAAAACCGCTTTTTTTGATAATTTGTTACACTTGGATGTACATTACAACAGAGAATAAAAGATCTGTCGCTGCTTCCATTTCATCGCAACCTTATTGCCAGGGTAATATAACCTTTAAATAACTTAATTGAAAAAAATAAAAGGTGTGCTAAATATATCCTGCTAAATTTAAATGGAAATACATCAACAAACTCTGTGAAAAGAGTCCATGCGTTATGGGAGAAAGAATCTGCAAAACACACAAAACTCACCTGGACATGGATGCGTTCATGGCAAGAGCTGGGTAAGGGTGACGGAAACCCCCGGCGGTGATGGGATACATGGGTTGACCCTGCCTGAGATGCAGAGAGAGAGAGAGACGGTGAATCAGTATGAATCAAGGTGTGAGGACAGTAGCTATTAAGATTGTGGGATACTCACTGTGGGACGAGCCACCCTAATGGGTGAGGGATCTGCCCCATGGCCCCAGGGGACAAGGGGTAGTAGGGGGACAGCTCTGAGGGGTGAGGGGTCCGAGGAATACCTGAACCAGAGGTACACAGTCAGTCAGTCACATGACGGAGGACAAAGAGTCCAGTTAAAACTAAGTAGAGTGTGCAGTACCTGTCTTCGGGTCCAGGATCTCCGGCGAGAGGTGGGCTGGAGGAGTTCCTGGAGAAAAGTGTTCATTGCTGTAGGTGATGAGGGGGGTCAGGGGGTGCATGTGAGCATGCTGGACCACCGGGACCTTATTAGACTGAAAGAGAGAACGAGACAGCATCAGGTCCAGACTCTTTATAAAAGACAGAAAATCAAAACGGACCCTTTTATCAGCATTGTTTGCAAGGGTAAGGATTACTATTCCTTCCACGTAGGGTTAGTGAGTTGAACAGTTTGAAATGGGAATAATTATAGCAAATAATTCAATAATTCAAGACTTAAGTAATTCTATGGAATGCAAAAGTGCCTGTCCACTTTTATTGTTGTCTTGGTTCCGGAAGTACTTTTCCCATTCTTTTTTCCCATAGGGATTAAAAAAAAAAAAAAAAAAAAAAAAGTTCTTTCAAGAGTTATAAGCCATGAACCAAACCATCCAGCTACAAGGTCAACCACAATACCATAAACTTTTATTTGAAAAAAAAAAAAAGAAAAAAAAAAACAAAAAGAAGAAAAAAAAAAAAAAAAAAAAAAACAAAAAAAAAAAAAAAAAAAAAGAGATTTCTTTGCAGATTCATGGGAAATGTAGTTTTTCTACCAGAAATTCTGATGTTAAACACTATTATTTAAAAAAAGTATTTAATATAAATTGTTCAAAATCAATTCTCCTAAGGAGAAACTTAATGGTATTTTTATCTCCAGAATCCGACTCCATTTCACATTAGATTATTTTTGCTTTTTTACATATAAATGCACGTGTAATAAATGTATGACTCTAACTAGAGACCCATAAAGCTCTGTTTACTCAATCAGCATCTTTGTTCTTTTGTTTTTAGGCTATTTGCTTTATAGCTTGTAATGAGTTTCTTTGCTCTTTATTGTACTACCGACTATTTACTTGTCTTGAATGATAGAGAATCTGAAGTAGATACTTGAACATGACTTAATTGAGAAATACTTGAAAGACACTTGCCATTGTTTCAACTTAATTAGTTGTGCTGTGTGTTTAGCAGAAGTGTGTCAGCTGTAAACTACATTGCTTCTTGTGTAAAAAAATGGTTGTTTATGTATGAGAGGATATATAAACGATGAAATATATCAGTATGTATGTGTGACAAGCATGAAGCATGAATCTGACCGTGCTCCAAGGAATGCTGGGAGAGCTTAGCTTCACACCCAATGCCACACCAAAGCCCTGTGCACACAGCATGTACTTCACTACACTCACTCAACACGACACGACACATTACACTGTAGTGCATGATGCACACGTACAGCATGTGATTATGACACTCACTGTAATGAAACCTGAATCTACACCAATGACTGAAGTTGCACAAACTAGTTCACATTTGTCTGTTTGTTAGCAGAAGCGAGCGAGAGATGTTGTGGTTCGGGCAGCACATCTGTAGGACTAAGGAATGACTGCATCAATATTTCATCATCCTGAAAACATTGCTGAAACCACAGCGATGTGATTCTGGAGTTTGCTTTATAAGGTGAGGAAAGAAAATATAGACCATCTCACTTGTCACTCCACAACCTTTATTTCCATAACAATCTGGTGGCCGAGATAATGTTGAATACTGCCAAAATGGTACAACTGTTTGGTGTTGCACAGAAAAACTACTTTGGTTGTTGTTTATTTGTAAAAGTACAATATGATTTTTTTTTCGATGTTACAACACTGATATCCCAGTGTGATACGGAGAGATAACCAAGCAAGCCATTTTTTCCTAAAAACAAACAAACAAAAACTAACACCAAGGAACACCAATATCGAAGTTGATAATTATTTTATATTACTACGTCATAGCCTAAAACTAATAAAATGGTTGGATTTAATATATAAAATATTGTGGAGAATATAAAACCGATTAGAAATAAAATGAAATTTTGAAATCTGCTAAAGATTATATTTAACAGTGTAACAGCGGTTCTCAACTTGTCTCAAAAAACAAGCATTAAAATAAAATTAAATTAAATCTCCTTTTATTTTTAAAATCATTTCAAAAGTGTGATTTGTAGACCCGGAAATGTCATAAATTAATACAATCTTAAAACTCCATGGGCATTTTTAGAATATATAATATCAGTATACATTTTTCTACTTATGCCCAGCTTTAATTGACTTTATTTGGAAAAAAATTGCAAGCAAAAAATATTTTAAAAATCCTTATCCAGTAAATCCATAACAACTGGAAAAAAAAATCATAGAGCCTTTGATTATTGTTGTACACAGTGGAAGTCAAAAATGTTGAAAACCACTGCTCTAATTTATAATTGTCATTTAAATATGAGAACTGAGTGTGCAAAAAATGGCAAAATGGGTGTACACAATTATACAATATTGGCCAGTATTCTATATTGTACCAGATAATACATTAAACATTACACCTACAAAGTCGCAAATGCATTTGACTTAACAACATGCTTTTGAAAGCAACAATGTTCAATAAAAGACTTAAACAGTTGATAAAAAATGTATATGACAGGTGTTTGAAAGAGAGACGGTGTAAAATAAGAGATCCTGGTAAAGTCAGCTGAAAAGGAAAGTGGAGAAAGTTATTTGAAAACAAGCTCTTTTCTTTTGAACAAGTTGATCAATGTACTATAAGACCACAAATGTGTCTTAAATGTCTTAATTTCATGTCTAATATCTTGTTTTCTGACGTCTTGATCAAAATCCTGTCAACAGGGGGCAGACTACAGCGGGGACGTTCAATCTGTGGCGCTGAAAGACCCAACAGCTTTAAAATTCACTAACAAGCTGTCAACTATTTCCCAGCAGCCACTGCCAAGTTGAGGGCACTTTGGTATTCACTATCTACAGGGCACGAGTGTGAGTGTACGTGAAAAATCAGAGCTGCAGAAAGAAAAGCTAAATGGCGTTAGCGTGGGTCTGGAGCTGGCAGAGGTCTGTGGCGGTCTGGCCAAGAGGGCACGGCTCTGCTGGGCCGGGCAGAGGAGACCAGCCTGCTGTTGGCCGTGGAGGCCGTGTTCAAGAGGGTAGGAGGATTTCGCTCAGCCAAACATGATTCTCAATCCTTCACATCTGAGATAAATTACTAGGCAAACAGCCCCTGGGTACAAGTGTAACCAACAAACCAAACAACCTCCTGAGCCCTGTCTCTGTGTGTGTGTGTGTGTGTGTGTGTGTGTGTGTGTTGCTCTTTCCTTTCCAGTGGGAGGTTCTGAGTCTTTGAGGAGTCTTTTCAAAAAAGGAGGAAAGAAAAAAAAAAAAAAGGACAGAAAAAGAAAAGGAAAAAAGGAGAATGCATGGCATGCTGGGATAGCTGAGCCTTGTTTGTCACTGAGGCAGGAAGCGGATGTAAGAGTGGGCAGAACATGACATCAGCATTTAGAGGGACACACACAAGCAAAGACACAAAAAGCTTAGATAGACTCTTAGTATTTTCAGTATTACAGAAGCTACACGCACAGAAATACAGTACAAATATAACAAACAGACATAACATAATTGCTGAAATTTAATGACTTAAATTGGAACAATATTCACTAGAAAAACAAAAATGAAAAACAAACAAATATATCTACTGATAAATAAATATCCAATAGATTCTGTAATTATTTTCAGTCATTTTTTGATGGGAAAATGAGGCAGATTCGAACCTGCACTGCCAGCATGAGCATCCCAGCTCAATGTTTTAATAAAAAAAAAAATATTTAAAAAAAAAAATTTGTGAATGACCTCTGTTCTTCAAATCCTATGAAATCAGTGTTATTTGTTGCCAAACTACAAATTTAACAACAATTTATTGAAAGTTTAAAAATATATGTTTTATATATATTATTATTTTATAATGTATTATATAGGCCCTATGAAATAGGTTTTATTTATTCTTCACTTCCGTTTTATTTTTAACAAATTCTGAGTTTTCCACTTTTTTTGGACTTTAATTTTAATGGTTTAAATAAATTTTAATGATCAGAAATAATGTCTAATCAACTGAACTCGCAAATGAAATGTTTAGCTCTTCACAGAAATTCTGTTTTGTATTTAAATCTTTTCTAGTAATCAAAAGACATAAGAAATTAATGAAATTAATAATTAAACCTTATCTTTTTTTGGCATACAAAGTGTTACACAACAAATGTGTACTGTTAAAATTAAAACATGAAAAAAAAATTGTGATTATTCCTTAAAACAAAATTGTAATAACAACTATTATTATTATTATTGAGGTACGTTCTACTGTACAATAGTGCTATACTTTATAATTACTTCAAGTTAAGTTTGGCAGGCAGTGTTGAAGAGCATTACAGAAATTATAGGACCCAACTGAAGGGCTTCAGTAAGCAAAAACAGGTCCAAATGAACATATAAAGAGCACACACACATATATATTTATAATATATATATATATATATTTTAGATGCTACTGACATCTCAGTGTCTTTTTTGTGCATATGACTCTGGGTTGTTTAGTGCCTTATGCAATAAACCTCAAAAGTTTGAGAGAAAATGAGTGAGAAAAACAGGATCATGGAAATGTACGGCTGAGCCACAATTCTCCACTGTGTTGTACTGAAAAACTCCCACGCAATCGGTGGTTGGTTGTGTACAATATGGATCCCAATCCCCAAGCCACAAAACTTTCCCATCTGAGGCCTCATCGCTAGGCTAACTTAATCAACTGGCCTAGCTTATCACATGCTGACACACAGTAAAACAGTGAGGGCTCCGTTGCATTCACTCACACACACACACACACACACACACGCACACACACAAAAGGTGGTGCAGCAGAATATCAAGCAAACCTGTCTTCTGAATTATTGAACATTCTGGAGTGAACTGAATAACACATTAGCATAGCGACCTTATGTGCTCAATCTGACAAAGCTCAGTGTGTGAGTGTGTTTGTGGGAGGATGTGGGATTGGGAATGAAATAAAGGATGAATACTAACAGCGGATTGTCCTGTTTGTTTAATCCAGCTCTGTTGTTTTGTACAACTGTCAGAATTTGGAGGTCAAATGTAAAATGTTCCACTTTAATTGACTGGGAATGTAAAGGGAGAATATAACATGTTGGGTGAACAGAATCAGGAATGATGCACGATGTTGCCTGTCTGAGCACCACAACACCTCAGATCAAAAGAAAAAAATGTGGTAATTGTGAGTTTAAAATCAGATTAAGTCTCATTATGAGATAACGTCACAATTACGAAAAACGAAAAACAAAAGTTGATTTACAAGAAAATGTTATTTTTCTTGCAACAGTTTCCTGTAATTGTAACTCATGTCACTGAATAGCTCTCATAACTGTAGTTTCTTGTAATTGTACTTGTAAATTGCAATTGCAAGAAATAGTTACAATTCAGAGAAATAGTTGCAACTAAGTAGCATTTATGAGAAAAATTTGCAATCCTGAGGAAAAACTGCAAATTAGATAAGTAGCAATTATGAGAAATAAAATTGCAATTCTGATAAAAAGTCACAAGTGTGATATGAGGTAGAAATTATGAGAAATTGTTTGCATTTCTGAAAAGTTGCAACTGTGCATTATAAAAAAAAAATCCAAAAAAGTCGCAATTTTGAGATATAAGGTAACAATTAAAAAGAATTGTTGCAATTCTGATCTTGCAACTGTCAGATATAAAGTAGCAATTATGAAAAATAAAGTCACAATTACAAAAAGTCGCAACTGAGATATGAAGTAGCAATTATGAGAAAAAAGTTACTTAGAGGAAAAGTTTCAACAAAGATGAGGTAGCAACTGAGAAATAGTTGCAGTTTTGATAAAAAGTCGCAACTGTGCGATATAAAATAGCAATTAAGAGAAAATAAAGTTGAAAATTAGAGGAAAAGTTGCAACTGAGAGATACGAGGTAGCAATTGTGAAAATTTTTTGCAATTCCGAAAAAAAGTCGCAGTTGAGAAATGAGATAATTGTGCGAAATAGCTGCGATTACAAGGAAAACGTTGCAGCTACAAAAAATACCTTACAACTATTTAATTTCTTTATTTTGTTTTTATTTATTTATTTTTTTAACCGAAGCAAACACGAGCTTCCATATATTGGGCTTCCAGCTGTGACAATGTTATATTCTAATGTGGGTTTTTATTGGCCGAAATATATACAATTTAATAAGCTATTTAATAATTTAATAAGCTATTCTTATTGGCTGAATAAGTTACAGTTTCAATAATAAAAATACGTCTAATGTTCAACTACGGTCAACACATTAGCACTGATCTCCATCTTTAGTATCACACATGTGAGATTTTTCAGGTACGCTGTGGTCACTTGTTGTTTGGTGATAGATTTCACTCCCCACAGGTCATATTCACGGCGCCGATCTCCTCCATAAATAAAAAACCTTAAAGACACGCCTGAGCTCACCCTTCAGTCACACTCTTCACGCCCTGACGCAAATTCCCCTCATCGAGTCTGACATTCAAGATCAGATGTTCTCAAACAATCCTCCAGCCAACGCCAAGGTTAAGCAAATCCCTTCGCTCCAGCTGTCAGCCATAAAAAGGGCCAGAGAGGGGCGTCCGGGGCGGAGGAACGCCACAGGAAGGAAGACTGCGTTCTCATCAAATCCTCAATACTCGCTGTTCAAGTACAGTTAATTTGATTGCCATTACCCGACTACACGTCGCATTTTCTGCTGATCCCGTAATGCGAGTGCATGCATTTTATAACGTTATATTAAGTAAATACAATAAAGGCCTAATGGCCAGGCTGGGCGGTGAGACAAGGCTTTCTGTGTTTTTTAAGGACAATCTCATGGTGTGCTTAGAGGTTAGAGAGAGTTCAGGGGTTACTGTGACAAAGCGAGTCTTAGACAGATAGAGGAGACTGAAACAAACACACACACATGCAACTGAATGTCCTCTGGCTGCCAAAGACTCAATGATGACATTGTCAGTCGTCCTTCTGTATTTATTATGCCATAATTTATTATGTCTCCCTGTCACAGGGACATTTCAGACTGAGTAAAAGCAACAATTCAGTCAATAAAACAACTAAGAGCTGCTAACTGTTCTTTAAAGGCTGGGAATAACTGCTAATGGGTTAATGCTTTAATAATTTATTGCTTTGATTAGTCATACAACTTAATCATATTTATTATCAGGTTAAGGGAAAAATCGAATTGTTTACAATATCATGAGATTCTGATTCACATATTTTCACGTACAGGGACCCCAAAAAGTATTTGGACACGAACGCCACACTTCAATTATAATATCAATAAAATTTAAAAAAAAAAAACACTATTAAGCAAAACTTTTCACAAAAATTTTAAGTTCAAAAAACAAAACTAGGAAGAAAAGTGATTGCATGGAAAAGAAATTTAGACAATTTAAAGAGTAACCCATGTAAAAACTTTTCCAAATGCTTTGGTTTTGTAAAATCCATTACTTATTATAATCCATAAATTGGTTACTCCAAATAAAAAAAAAAAAATCATCAGATATTTTTTTCATTTAAACCATTTTTATATAATTCATTTTTATAATTTCCCACTATTTATATTCTTATCTTTTACAATAAATAAAATTCAATGTGGATTATCCACTCTGTAATGTTTGTTAATTTTATTTTTTTTTTTTACACAATATATTTGAAATTAAACAACACTTTTTTATTCTTAAATTCTGTGAAGATTATGCACTTTACAATGTTTGTTAATATATTTTTTATAAAGTAAATGTGACATTAAACAACACTCTTCTATTCTTAAATTCCATGTAAACTATACATTTTATAATGGCTGTTCATTTTTTTTTTACAATAAATTTTACATGAAACAATACTTCTCTATTCTTAAATTCAGTGTGTGTTATCCACTATATAATGTTTGTTAATTTTTTTTTTCTCAATAAATTTTACATTAAACACCACTTTTCGGTTCTTAAATTCTATGTGAATTATACATTTTATAATGCTTATTTTGTTACAATGAATTTTACATTAAATACTGATTAATCACGTATTAGACGTTTAAAGTTTGACGATCAAATCTGCGTGCAGAAAAGTAACACTTTCATGTACTCTGCTTTTGAACCGGTTTAGTACGGATCAGTCTGCCTGACTCACCCTCTGAGGTTCCTCATGTTGTGTGTTTGCATGTTTCATCCTGACACATTCTCACACACACACACATACATTTACATGCTCCACCACAGCAAGAATGTAACGCTCTGGTTAAATTTATCACCTCTCATCAGCTTACCAGAGGTGAATCAAACCACACAGGTCTGCTGAGGACACAAACTACCATCCTGCACACCTCCTGACCTCCAACCTGCCTGACTGGAATTCACCCAGATCTGCCCAACAGGGAAGCTCGCTCTTATCCAGCAGCGATCACTGTACACTAAGGAGTGGCATGTACCACACATTCTGGTTTCAGCCAGAATCACTATGAGAAAACAGCTTTCATTAGTTATGTACCTACAGCTAAACCAAAACTGCTTGATTGTAAGTGACCATGAATGCATTTTATTCTCAAATACGTTGTAGGCTGGAAACACTGGGCTTTTTGATTTTTTCTCTTCAGAAAAGCTGTTCTCATTCCACACCAAACAAAAGAAAATGCTTTGCATGGCCATCCACATGAATGACACAAATCAATACAAGCTCAGGTAGCCTTTATGTGCATCAATAAAGATTACCTGACAACTATTAAAAACACATCGGGGATTTGGTATGGAAAAAAAAAAAAAAACATCTGAATGTGATTTGCTTAAATTCAGTGTGGCCTTGTATACATCAACAAAAACAAACATGTGAATGAATCATTCACAATAAGATCAGAAATAAAATACACGGAATTACTTTTCATGCTTTTCATTCTAATTTCATTCTGACTTTAGAGGGATAGTTCTGTCCTTCCAAACCCATAAGACTTTCATTCATCTGCAGAACAAAAACTGCAATATTAAATCCATTTAAACCCTGATCAGCGCACATATACATAAAGATCATCAAATACGTGCACTTTCCATTGACTTTCTCTGTGGTGCTAGTATGTGCATTGAACAATGTTTATATATATATATATATATGAATAAAAGCATAAATTATTCTGTTCAACAAAGTTATTGTCTCTCTTCAGAATAAAATGCTTTATTAATATGGATTACATTGATGCACACAAAAAATGTGACGTAAAACATACTCCAATGATTTTTGTTTTATTTACATTGATTTACTTTTTTTTACATTTTGAAGCTTTTAAATTTTGGCAGCACTGACTTTCAATAGATGCACAAAATTGATAGAATATTAAAAATATGTTCACGTTCTGAATATGAATTAAAGTCTTATAGGTTTGGAATGACATAAGGGAACTGAAGCTTCCTTCTGCCACGAGATCAAAAAAAAAAGAAAAGAAAATTTAGATTTTTTTCCCCCACAGTTCAAAAGTTTTTCCACGCAATTCCGAATTTTTTTCTCGCAGAACTGCAAGAAAAAAGTCAGAATTGCATGATATAAACAGAACTGCACAATATAAATGCAGAATTACAAGATAAACAGAATTGTGATAAACGCAAAATTATGAGATATATAAGCATAATTACAAGTTTAAAAGCAGAAGAACGAGAAAAAACAGAATCATGAGATATAAAGGCAGAATTGCGCTATACATACAGAAGTCTGAGATATAAACAGAATTATGAGATCTAAATGCAGAAGTACGAGATAAACAATTATGATATATAAATGCTGAATTATGAGATATAAATGCAGAATTATGAGATATAAACAACTGCAAGCTTTAAATTCAGAATTGTGAGAAACTCAACTGTGAGATGAATTCACAATTCTGAGAATTCTGACAAGAAAAGTTAGAATTGCGTGATAAACAGAATTATCACAAATTCAGAATTATGAGATATAAAAGCTGAATTGCAAGCTAGAAATGCAGAGTTGTGAGATGTAAATGCAGAATTATAAGAAAAAGTCAATTATGAGATATAAACGGAATTGCAAGCTATAAAAGCAGAATTGTGAGATAAACTAAAAAGTCAGAGTTGTGAGATAAATTATGTTTTTACTCTCTGGCAGAAAAAAAACCCGTGAGACCCATTCTGAGAAAGTCATGGTGTTTGTGCCATCTGTCTGTACAATAAATGTCCATTAGCTTTATAATTTTTTTTATTTTTTATCTGATGCAATGACATATGAAGTGTCTACTTATAGTGGCCAATATGTGCACGCGTGTGTGTGTGTGTGTGCGTGCGTGCGCGTGTGTGTGTGTGTGTGTGCGAGTGAGAGAGAGAGAGACAGAGATACTCACTAATTGTCCTGGAGTAGGTGATAGTGAGTCTCTGAGTGCTGCTGTGCCTGGAACATCCAGAAGAGGCCATTTCATCTGCAGATACTGTCAAACACAACAACAAAACGCAGATGAGACACCAACGCCGCATTTTAATTCACATCTCTCTATCAAAAGTCAATGGAAAAGTTCGTGCACAAAACAGGTGCAGAAACTTCACCTCAGTGGGTGGCAAAGTCAACCAACACGTTTTGTCAGACCTGTTTACAATAGCACCTTTAAAAACGAAGGAGTGTGTGTGTCTAGACAGGTTCTGCTGATGACTAACCGTGGATGAATGAGTGAAACAAACATCGAACTGAAAAGAGACTTAACAGAATCTTCCAGCATGAGATCTGCTTCTCAGAGGCTCATAAATAAAGCGAACGGTCAGCAGAGAGCAATTCTACTCGCAAACACCTGTGTCTGTGTAACGGAGAGAGAGTGAGAGTGTGAAATCTGTGTTTGTCGGAGAATGTGTTCCTCCCAGAGCCCAGCTGTGGGCGACTATCGAGGGAGTGTGTGTGTGTGTGTGTGTCGTGTAGGGGACAGCTGAGAGGAAATCCCGTAGAGAGAGGTGGGAAAACTGGACCGTGGTAAAAACACAGCCACATCTATAAAGCTCAAGTGAATAGCCCTGCACTTTTGACCTCTCCCTGTATCACTTCAACTAGTGAACAGAGCAAACTTCGTGTGGCCCGGGCCACATGTGGGCCAAACAGGTGCGCTGATGATACTCACTAACGCACAATGCGCTTTTTTAATAAATGCAGAGGTTGTGTTCAGATCTTCTTGTTTTGCTTCATTTGGTCTTATGGTCATAGCTGAAGTCTCAGTGGAGTTCACTTCAGACATCTGGTTTCTATATCAGTTTTTAACTGCCGGATACAGCAGATTTTCATGTGCATGGATTTCTTAAGGCTGCTCAAGAATTTAAGATTCATTAAAACACATTTAGTTTGAGCAAATATTCTCATACTAGTATTTGAGCAGAGCGCATTCAAGTCAGCAGGAAATCAAAACTGACCCGGTTCATTTTCTTAATGCATGTTCATGCTCCTAAAACTACACTGAAAAAAAAAAACCCCACTAGCAATCTTTAAAATTATTATGCATATAAAATGTGTGTTATATAATTACAAAAACTTTAACTCTGAATTGAACAATTTTTTTAATTTATTTTTTTAATTTAAAGTGGACTTTCACTTTAATTAATTTTATTATTATTTTTGTCCTAACAGCTTTGATTGCAACATGACACTACATTTCATCATAAAGCGCCAAAAGCTTTCATCGAAATGCAGTTTAACCACATTGCATGTGGTTATATGCAAAATACAAATGAAAAAAACAACAACACTAGAGTTTGTCAAGAACAGCTCACTGTACACTGATTGGATGATGGCCTCTCTTAAAATCAAACCAATTGTGTTTCTTAATGCTTATTGGCTAATTATCCACATTGTTAGTGCAATCAACATCTGGCTTGGTCAAAACAAACTCTCCAGTCCACCTGCTCTGATTATAAGCACAAATAATCAATAGTCATTGGGTTTGACCAAATGTTGTTATTTCCCTTTAATAAACATGATAATTATTTTGTGTTTATATTAAGGCTCACGACTGGAAATCCAGCCGGAAAATGTGAGGCTTCGATTGAATTAATGTGGGGTCCGGTCCACTTTTGAACCTTTACATCTTCGACCTTGCTTTCAAGCACAACGTTCAGAGGAAGGAAGTTTACACGGCTACGGTTAAAAATGGAAAAGACATTATAGCACAAAAGGAAGAGGGGAGGGAGCGGGAGGACAGAGAAAGAAAAAAAAAAAAAAAAAAACACTTTCAGGAATGAGTTTTGTCTGAACAGGCCAAGGGTATTGTTTCCTGACAGCTGGGGGACTCGGGGGGGCAGAGCGGGCCCCTCATTCCCATCCAAAAGAGAGGAAATTCTTCAGGTTGACATCACTCATCTCCCCCTACTATCCCTGCCCCACACACACACACACACACACACACACACACACACACACACACGAATATCCCGAAAGCTGATGCTAGGGAAGGAATACTGGGCCCACACAACTGCTAAAGAGAAACAGAAGGCAGCCATTATTACTCTCTTTAGCTGCTCATGTTTTATCCCACTATAGGAATCCAGGCCAAGATATAAACACACACAGATCTACATATTAAGTCATAAAAAGTATTGTTAACATGACAATGGCTTCCAGTAAAGAAGCCTAGTTCCAGTAAGGGTCCCTAGATCTGTCTCCCATCATTACCAGTGCTTTAAAACAAGACATTACATTGTTCAAACATTAAATGCTGCAATCTCAAGCCTAAAAACACATGGTACAGTGAAAGTAAAATTTAAGGACTTGCAAATAAATAAAATAAAATAAAACCTTTTTGGAACTTAATTTTTCTTACTTTTTTTTTTTTTTTTTTTGGCCTTTTCTAGTGCCATTTTCAAATGTGCAATGTTACAAACTTTTTTTAAATGTAAAATTTGGTAATTTTGGTCAATTTAAGATTTCTAAAGTAACTTTTTCAAGAATTAATGAATTTTGTGTTTTTTTAATGTAGGATTTCCATAATTTTCTAATTTTAAATGTGTAATGTTACATAAATATATATTTTTTTTAAAAAGCAAACTTTGTTTTGATCATTTGTACTGATAAGTATTAAAAATTACCTTTTAAGGTTTCTGTAATAGTGAGTTTAAAATTCATAACATTACAAATATAATATAATGTATTATATATATATACACATACATATACACACACATATATATGAGACTCTGGGTTTTTCAGTGCCATATATATATATATATATATATATATATATATATATATATATATATATATATATATTTTTTTTTTAAAATAGTAACATTTTCTTTAAAAAAAAATTCATGTAAAATTTGGTCATTTTGGTGAATTTAACATTTCTAAAGTAACTTTTTCAAATGTTAAGTAAATTAATTTAATTACTTTTTTTAATGTAAGATTTTCATAATTTTCAAATTTCAAATGTGTTACATAAATATTTAAGAAATATAAAATTATATTTCCATAAGTGAATTTCAAATATTTAAATATAAGTATTAAAAAAAAAAAACACTTAAAAAAAAAGTTTAAGATTTCCATAATAGTGGGTTTAAAATTCATAGCATTACATCATTTTTTTTTTTTTTTTAACTTTCTTCATTTTTTTTTTTTAAATTTAAGGTTTCCATAATAGTGAGTTTAAAATGTGTAACATTACATCATTTTTTTAAACTGTAAAATTTTAAATATAATATTTCTATAATTGGCATTTTCATATAATGTTCAGCAGGAAACAATGTGGGGCAGGACTTGATTTAGATTATATAAAAAGTGGAAGAAGGATGTGATGTGTTTATTATTCAAAGGACAAAAAGTTGTTTCAGAAATGGAGAAAGTGATCACATTTGGATTAAAGATTACGACAATGTAATGAAAGAATGACAATACTACTCACGGGACGGTTTGAGTTGATTTCGGTGACCATGATGAGGAAAACCTTCACCACTCAACACTCCCGTCTTCAGCTAAAATTATTTCTATTCTCATTTTCTGGCTTTTCAGCCATTTTCAACACCTCAGCCTAACACAATTCCCTTGGCCGTTGCACGCTGGCATCCTGTCCGTTTAGCACTTCGGCTCTATCCAAACACTGGTGCCGAGTGCCCCGCCACTGCGGTCAGGCCCTAGCCCACTAAAACTGTCCTCAAGTTGGCTCAGAGGGTCAGCAGTGAAAAAACAACACCTCTCTTGCTGATCAGCAGAATTCAGCTCCTAGCGACAAGGGTGGTCACAATCGGAAAAGCGCTTTGGGCGGAACGAGAATGCAATCCTGTAGTAAGTGTTTACAATGACATGAGACTGGAAACACACACAAACTCAATTTGCCAATTAGCTTTTACAGTAGACTTCAGGCGCTGGGCTAATGTGTTGCAGGTGCCCTTGAGTTGTGCTTAAAACAAGACAGAACTGGCATGAGATAGAGAGCAAGGAGAAGAGGAGAGGAAAAGAGGAGCACCGCAAACATTTATCAACCACTGCACTGATAACGACTTCAGATCAACTTTATATTGTCTCATATTCACACAACCTTGAGGAAAAACCACACCAACACTATGTAGCAATATGCAGCAGTTACATGCAACAGGCACTGTCTTTATTACACTACAAAAATTTTAAAGGAAATGGACAGTTCTGGCTTTAAAAACTGCATCCAGGTGCATTTATATAAACTATACTACAACCTAGAAGAATTGATTAGCGATTATAATTTTTTAATAATATATAATTTAATATTCAAATTTTTTTTTTGCTCTGTAAAGCAAGCTTGAATTTTAAAACCAGCAACAAAATCAAATGCATTTACTAATGTTACAATTATCTTTATTATTAGCATTATCATCATGTATGAATTCTATCGTTATATCTCATTATATATTATCTCATTATATATTAAAAATGTAATTTAATACATATTTTTAACACAAACTATATTACAAGGTAGAAGAATTGTTTGCAGTGAGTATATTTCTATTTGATAATATACTACATATCCATGTATTCACTAATGTTGTTATTATTATTAATAATAATAATAATAATAAAAAAAAATTAAATTTACTAATATCCGTTACACAAGCTACATTACAAAGTGAAAGAATTGTTTATAGTGATTATAATTATTAGATATATTTTGTATTTATTTAATTTTTATTATACATGCATATTTATGTATATATGTACACACATATACATACACACTATATATATATATACACATATACATACACACTATATATATATATATATATATATATATATATATATATATATATATATATATAGGTATATTTTTTATTTATTACACTATTAATCATTTATATTATCTGTAAAGCAAAATTGAGCTTTATAATCTGCTATATAAAATTGTTATTGTTATTACAAATATAAGTATTTATTGAATATCTGTCTTTATCACAGTGCTTTTGCTAACACTGCATTTATTTTAAATCTGAATCAAACATTCCGATGCATTTGGATTCTGGAACATTTTCCACTTTATTAGAGACTCTATATTGTGCCGGAAACAGACTCTATGCAGCGGCTCCCGCTTTCCTCATCCTACATAGAGTCTCTCAACTTCAAAACTAGGCCTCACACAGACCGTCATCCTCCAGCTATCTGATCCATTTCTCTCTCCTCTCTAATTGTCTTCCAGCTCTCTGCCTCGGCCTCCAACGCTCAGAGCGAACATCAGTCGAACGCTCTCCTAATGAGAGGCAGAACACAGATGCGACAAAAGGTGGCGGAGAATATTCCAGAGAAAAGCCCTTTGGTTTGGTGAACAGAGAGAATATGGCATATGCTCTTGGGCCCGCTAGGTGCCAGCGCCAGAGTCCAATTGTTCGCCTCCTTTCATGGAGAGAGGCGCGAGCGGGGGGCCAGGAGGCTTTGTCAGCTCGGAGGAGACGAGGCAGCGCTGCCAGGGATGCTGTGAGGCAGATGTGAGGGACATTTGTTACTGAGGGAGAGCGCGGCGCCTGCCAACAGCACCCAAATAGAAGCGGCCTGACAAACTTACAGCTCCGCTGTGGAGGTAATGAGGGGCTGACATGCTTTTCAATTGCCCGCTCGAGATCTGTGTCGCTCGCTTTACCAAGTTTTTAGGCTAAAAAGTTTCGTCTAAAAGCCTGGATGATGTTTTACCATCACTCTTTAATACTATTAGTTTCTTAATACACGTTCCTTAGTAAAGAACATAATTTAAGTTAATTACATTTTTTAAAAATCATTTAATAAACATCAGTTTAATAAATTAGAAAAAAAAAAATGTATGAAGTGAATGGCTTATATTTAGAAGTGAAAGGCAAGGCAATCTTTTTTTAAAAGGCACGTTTCATACAATGGTAATTTACATAAATAATTATTACAAAGTCAAAAAGTACGTAAGAAAAAAATGTATTTAAAAAATAATAAAAATCAGCTCATTTTGATGTCAAATCATAAAAACAGACTACTATTCAAAAATTTGTTGGTCAGAAATGTATATATATTAAATCATAAATTGATTACAAGTGAATGCAAAGTCATTTATAAAAATTCATATAATTTATAAAAAAAATACAAAATATTTCTATTACAAATAAATAGGCTACTATTCTTTTGAAGTTGCAAAGAATCTGGACGGGGAAAAAATAGCACAGTTTTCTCAAAAAAAAAATATTTAGCAGCAAAATCTGTTTTCAACATTGATAAGAAATGTTTCATAATCAAATCAGCATATTAGAATAATTTCTGAAGGATCATGTGACACTGAAGACTGGAGTAATGATGCTGAAAATTCAGCTTTGCATCACAGAAATAAATTACATCTTAAAATATATTAAAATAGAAAACAGTTAGGCCTATTTTAAATTGAAATATTTTCACGATATTACTGTTTTTACTGTATTTTTGATCAAATAAATGCAGACTTGGTGAGCATGAGACTTTCAAAAACATTCAAATATCTTTGAACATTAGTGTGTAACTATTTTTTGCATGTTTGTTGCATGTACGTGTATTTTTTAAATCAAATAATAAACCAACTTTGGTGACTTTTCAAAAAACAACTTAAAAATATCTTACTGAAACACCAAGTGACCACAGTTTCACGGTACAATTACATAATAAAAATGACACATTTTACAGCATAATTTCATTCTGCACAGAAAATGATCTTCATAACCACAGCTGAACTCCACACATGTCCTCCGCACCAGCGGATCATGCCAATCACCCAGCGTGTGGCCTGTATTTATTTAGGACCCCCTGATGAACCCAAACGGGCCTCCCTGTGGCCGGTGTGTTAAAGTGTTAATCACATCTCTCAATCTGAGCAGCCCAGCACAGATAACACACACACACACCGTCCTGCCCCACATGACAGCCTATTGTCAGAACATGCCGTCAGCTAAATACTAGTCATTTACACCTACTGTTAGTCCAGCCTGACCACACAACCAGCGCTCACCACAGGCTGCACACAATAGAGGTGAGAACGGCCCGCCTGCTTCAAACCAGGCGCCTTTGTGTTAGTGCGCTGTGGGTAATTAAATAATTATACAAATCATTCTTATGCAAACAAGATACAATCATGCTAATTGGAGGGAGAGATTAACTATCAGTGAAACTGGGCGGACCTGAAGCAGCTCTGGTGAGGTCAGCACCCAAAATGTCTTGTCAGATTATCTGGAATGTAACCAAACTTCAGATTAAACCTGCGCAATGATAGCGATTTAGGTAAAAGCGTACGGCATTCAAAGATGAGGAAACCCAAGCCATAAATAAGTGCTCACTGACACGCCAGGCTTACGGTTAATAATAAAATCACTGGTCTAACTTCACTAGTTTAACTTAGATCCACATCCCTGAGCCATTTCCCTCGACGGGAACACATTCCCATAGGTAAACGCTGCCACATTAGCGAGTCCGCTCAGTAGGCAGGTATGTTTGTTTTGGCTGTAGGAGTTGTTTACAGCGCGGCTAGACGAAACATTTCAATGAGGCTATTTATTGGCGCTTTTCAGACCATAACAACGTCTGAGGCCGTTTTCTTACTCAGTTCGATTGATTTTCCAAACCCAAATTCGATTCCACCCTGTTCTCCCTTCCTCCGCAGGCCTGTTTTCACATTGTATCATCTGGGTCTGAATTGCAGTATGTAACGCACTGAAATGGAATTTTCAGTATAATGCGGAACGTCACGGAATTTTGCCAAATTTGAATGAATAAATCAAAAGCAGGGCTGCACACGTAATTGAATCCCCATATGGACTACTGTATGTGAATATTAAAGAACAAAAAGACTGCTATTGAAACAAAGTCTGTATGTTCTGTGTGTTTCTGTGTCTCATCTACTGCACATATTCAGCGACATGAACTTCATCTCCAGAGCTGCTTCAAGAGTCACTTCATGAGTATTTCACCATTTCATTTGATAAAAGCATCGTCAAATAATTTAACAGAAATGACAGAAATATCAATTGTACAATAGAATGCACTTCTTAAAGCAATGCAAATAATAAGTGTATTAAAACAGTATTACTATTATTACAGTATTATTAGGAGCATCACACAATTTTTGTTTTCACACAATTTTAACAGTAAACCTACTTTGTTAATCACTTTCTTTGCTAAAAAAGAAATTTGTTTGATTTCATTTGATTACACTTTAAAAGATGAATTAGATTAAATTTAAAATTAAAGTTCATGTATTGATTTGGTTTACCACCATTTTTGGTAGTAAATCTGTATTAAATCATAAAACACAGAATCCAAAAAAAAAAAAAAAAATTAAAACAGACAGCACAACAATAAAACAATTCAAAGGGTAGTGCTGTTGTTAAAATTAATAAATTATTTTGTTAAATTTTTAATAAATGAATTGATTAGACAACCTGTTAAACTTCATTTTATTTTTTATTTTAAATTTAATTTTAAAATTGGAATAATGGCTGCTAAAATATTCAGCTTTGTATGACAAATAAAAAAATACATAAAATTAAATCTAAAATAGAAAACACAAAATTGGGGAAAAAATAAAACAGGTTTCATATAACCCAAGGTTCATTTGCATAATCAATTTGAGTACCACACCAACTACCGACTGCAGGTGTTTAGCATCTCCTGAGGAGATGAAACCAGTTTCACTGTGTTTTTGAAATCAGAGCTTCATACTTCACAATAAAAGTTGTTTAATTTAATATTACATTTGTTAGTCATCAATAAAACAGACAGCTTTCAATAGTTGTGAACTACCCTAGAGTTCCATCTTTAAGCTGGCAGAGAGAAAAGTGTCATTAGCTGTTTTTTGTTTTTCAGTTACAATTTTCCATTTTTACCACTTTTAATGATAGTAATCGTGGAACAGGAATGAGAGAAATGATTTGGAAATGTCAAATTCTAACTGCATCCACATGACCAGCATAAGCCACATTTTTGACAATCTCCTCCATCTTCAAAACCAAATTGTTCTTTAATGCATGAATGAATAAAATCCATGCAGAACGCTAAACCTAGGGAAATTAGAACTACACACTCCAACTGTTTGACTAGAGGTCACCGTCAATAGGCTGATGGCTGCCGTATCTGAAGTATGTATCTAGCACTAAGGTAATGGCTGCCATGTTTGAAGTATTCCTCAGTCTTTGGGCCGAGTGAAGTTAAGTGCCTTTGATAGGGCTCTGCTGCTCTCATCGGGCGTCTATTGTGACCCGCGCGCCCTCCTTGCACGTCCATTCATTGCCTGAAAACATTAAAAACCAAGTCAAAGGTCAACCTGCCAGAGTGCACACATCTCCATGGCAACATGGCCCTATTAAGGCCGAGCTCACGGGCCTCTTAACACGCTCTTATGCACAAAAGAACTATTAGTAAGGAAGGACGGACGGAGATGCGTGTCAGCTTCTATGAGAGCAAGAGAAGCACAGAGACGGGGCAAAGGTTTAACAGAACAATTGAGAGATTCCAAGGTCTGACCAGGACTGATGGATGGATTCGGCTTTTAAGGTAAGCAACAGTCCATCAAACGGGGCCAGGACAGCATGGAGAGCCCATTTCCCACTCTATTGAAGACCACTCTTGTTTATTAGCTACGAAGCAACACAAGGATCATTGAGAACATTCCTTTAAAACGCATTCATCACACTGTAAACGCAATCTGTACTCTTTAGCATGGAAATAAGAACCTACTTACAGTACATTCTCATTAGAAAATCAACAAAAACAAGACTTTAAGAAACAATAGGAAAAATGCCGTGCTGAGGACATAAATTAATTGTCCACTGAAAATGGACAATTTAAACATATTCATGGAAATTAATCAAACTTACCATATCCAACTCTGATTTTTTGCAACTAAAATTAAACCAGAGACACTTTACTGAAACTTTACTTTGTCTTTAATGAACGTCATAGTAAAATTAAAGAGAATTAAAAGCATCGCAATATTAGGCCCTATGAATTCAACGAGGTGGAAAACGCTGGAATCGCAGAATCCAGTCATAAAAACTGAATTTACTGTATAACGCTGAATGTCACGCAATTTGGCAAATTTTGGACTGATACATCAAAGGTAGGTCAGTACACTTCAATCAAAACACGATATGGAGTAGTATTTGTAAATATTAAGCCACAAAAAGACCATTTAAATATAATTTGTGTGTCTCTGTGTGAACGAATGTCGCAAACGCGTGGTTTTGTTTACTACACACATACTGAAGCGCGCGTGACGCTCAGTGTTTTCAGCCCGTCGCCTCAATACGAGTACATGAACAATCTCTAGAATTGCTCAGAGAGTCACTTCATGTGCATTTTTAAAAAAAATCTTCATATCATATACAAACAGAAACTCAAAGGTCTTCACAACAGTCTGTTGGTTTAACAAAGAAAACGCGGCAGAAATATTACTTAATGTAATGATAGTACTGCTAATAATAAACTCATTAAAACATTATTTTTAAAGGAATACTTAACAGACAAATTGTTTACCAAAAGTTATTTAGCAGAAAAATGCAAATACACAAAAAAAGAAAGAAAAAAACCCGGAATCCATAAAAATTCTAACGAAAAATAAACGGAATTTGGAAAAGTAAAACGGAACTGATTTCAACGGGCCCTACAATATTCACAATTGTCACAATATATCATTATGAATATATCATTATGCAAGCAACTAGTGGAGATTTACATGAGCTACAAATCTCGCATTATTTAATAATTGTTGGAAACTTGGACAACCAAAACCAATATTCTGATATTTTGCACTGATTGCCACAAAAAATAAGCTATATTTAAATTAGGAGTTAGGATCTTTGTACGTTAATTTTTAAGTGTCCTTATGATTCAGTCGTCAACTATGACTTCCTCTAGAAGCGAATCAGAATAGACGGTGGAGATTATAATTTTTTAAATGGGGAACAGTATAGCTGGAATAATACCATTGCATTGACCATGGACACGGCTTTTATTCACACCACACTCGTAGAATGAGAGCTAGAGCTGATGGAGTAGAGCGCGATGGAATAATTGAGCTATTGTACTCAAGAACACAACGCAAGGTCAATCGAAACCTTACGCATAATTAGAAGCACAAGAAAATAATCGGGGCATCTGGCGAGAGCTGGCACTCTGTCAGCGCTGAGGGCAGGCGGCCATATTGTTTCAGTCAATTACCAGTGTGTTCGGAGGTTTTTCAGTACCTGGCATATCTTGTTACAGATTCTTCTACAAATATTAAGCTCACAACAGGGGCAATATTTTTAACCACTAATGCTGATGAAAAAAGAACTTTATATAAACTACCTTTACTCAAGCTCGTTGGGGGACTTGAGCTTAAGAAACTCTTCAGTCTGCCAGGTTAAGCCAGAAAATTGACTCAAACATTATCATAACAAACCCCAGAAACTGCAGCCGTTGAATGATGGAGCTGGCTGTCAAATGAATGACTGGATGTTTACTGTAAAAATGTTTAACTGAGGTGTGTTTATGGGCTGAAACATACATGTGAATGCAAACACTTAGCTCAAGATCAATGTGTGTCAGAATGCCATTCATAACACAAGTATGAGAAGCATTCTCAGTATGGATGATCAATATGTTGGCATCATCCAATAATCATATCAGATTTAATCAGTTTCAGTCCGGTAAGTAAAATATGCTGATATATTTAAATGGCGCTGATAAGCTGATAAATTATAGGCAGTTGATCATGACCCTGAATTATTTTGTGTCATTTTATTAAATTAAAAAAATATATATATTCAAATTCATTATTTGCTTAAGAGCATGCAAGATTTTTTTTAATCCATGGCACATATGCATTGTTTGTTTTCTGCTATTTATGTATGCATTCATGCATAGGTAGGTGTTATTTTGTATTTTAAGTTTCATAAAAGAAACTTTTATATATAGAATTGGCCATTAAAATTTTGGTAACATACATTTTGGTAACTATAAGGTCTATATAAGATATAATTTATAATGTTAGTTATCACATTAGCTGAAATTAACTATTAATTACCAATATATATTTAATTTTACAGGATTTATAAATCTTTAACATAGTTAATAAAAAAATACAAATTTTCATTGTTCATGTCAGTTCATAGTGTGTTAACGGTAACATAAAACTTTTGATTTTAAATATATGTTAGTAAATGTTTAAATTTACAGTGACAAAGATTAATAAACGCAAGTTTTTTTATGTTAGTTCATGTTAACTAATATAGTGTAACAAATGAACTCTTATTATAAAGCATTACCAAATGTCATATAATGGTCCTGATGGAGAATACTGCTGAGCAAATTATCTTAGTTAACTTTGTTAATGAAACTGAACATTTATAGCTAGTTATGTAAATGAAAACAGATCCTGGTAAACAGATCCATCACAAAAACACACAAAATTAACTTTAAGTACATATGACAACAACATGCTTGGTATTTATTGGCTCTGCATGCTTGCAAACTAGCATAGACTATGTTTCTGCTATAAAATCTGTAAACCTTCATTTACAGTCTGACAAATTCTGTCCAGATGTGACGTATGAGGCACTGTAACTTTACGAGCTCCATTTTACAGGAGTGTTTAGTTTATATAGCTGACACAGACTTAAGATTACAAAATGAGGCACAGGTATCACTTTAAACCCAGCCTTTAAAAAGTTTTCAGCGGCCGAAAATGAGAAAATAAATATTTGCTCGGGTGTAAATCTGATCGTGCAGCTCCTCAATAAGGGCTTGTGCTACGAGAGCCTGAACACACACTGCTACCATTTAAACCAGCCTTTTCACTGCCATGACACATCACTTTAGAGAAAGAGAGAGAGAGAGAGAGAGAGACGGACAGAGAGATGGTGGAAGGAACAGACAGGGCTAAATTAAACACATTTGTTTCTGCTCACACATACCACAAGCCTTATGAAAACAGAGCACTGATTGTGTTCGTTCTTAAGCTGCTCTGACAGAAACACACACAGCTGTCTACAGAGGGCTGGATGTATGTTTGGCTCAGCAGTAGAGGCATATAGAAACAGGCCCGGACCTCCTGTGTGCACGGACTGAGCTTTACAACCCAATACACCCTCTACACATCCTTCTACGCCATGAAACACGCACACACACAGCAGGGAAGCTCCCTTACTGACTCAGAAACGTGTACTTGCAGGCACGCAGTCATAACAGAGACTAATATAAGAACAGCTCACCAAAAATGATCATTTACCAAAACCCATATGGCTGTCTCTCTGCCAGTGAACACAAAAGGAGAAGTTTCGCTGAATGTCCAAGCTGCTCTTTTCCCATATAATGAAAGCAATGTTTTTAGTAAATATCTTACCCTATAAAAGCCTGCTGTTTTGATACTCAAAGGCTTCTAGTTTATCAACAATCAATTTAGCTGAAAAACCTGTTGCACACCATCCATCTTCAGTCATTTGATTTGAGTTTATATTTTTAGCAAGTAAAAGCCTTTTAGTAAAATTATAAGACAAATGAACCAAAACCTGATGGACATTTTTACAAGGTAAATGTAAAAATCTTATTATTTGCAATATTGTAAACGATTAATTGTTCATTGCTCTTTAACTTTTGTATTATGCATTAGGCATTATGTTTGGCTCCAATTAAACTACAATAAAATAGTGCAAACTACAGAGTTTTAATCATAAAAGCATTTAAAAATAGGAAGCATTTAAAGAGATTATTGGGAGATATAGAGTGACAACTTATATGCATTTTATGAAATTTAATCCGCTCTACTGTTAAATTTTAGAATTTCATCTTAATTTTTTGCCACATAAATGTTAGCAATTGCACTAAAGTGGCATATTTTTTGCTCAGTTTGGACCTATGAATAAAACTCATATGGAGAATGCGCTCCATATTCTTGCATCAAATAAAAGATTTTTCTGACTATTATTTTGCATGTCAGGCTTTACAAGGTTAAATATTAATCTGTTCCTCACAAAATGCTACACTATATAGACTAGTAATAGCACATTTGAGTTGTATGGACAGCTTATGATGCTTTTGGACCTTGACAATTTCTGGTCCCCATCCATTGTTATCAGGAAGAGCAGCATGAACGTTCTTCAAAACACGTTTTTCTTCTTCCACTGAAGAAAGAAAAATCAAGGTGAGGGTGACTAAAGGATAACAGGATTTTCAGTTATCAGATGAGCTTCTTTTGTTACCCCACTGATCGCTTCATTCATGAGTAAGATAATCTTTATTCGTACCGCCCAGGGCAAAATCTTTGGCTTTCAACACTAGTGAGCCTTCTTCAAAACCCGTTCCATCATCGGTGTTGTTTTAGCGCAGAACAAACAGGAAAGCTCGCAACACAATGAGAAAAGCAAACAGCATCCAGCCCCACTGACTGCGTGAGGTTCTGGTCCAAAGACGATCTCCGTAGCGTGGCCGTGGACCGGGTCGAGGGTTCAAGAGCCCCCTCACCTCCTCAACACGGTTCACAAACTCACCCTGAGAAAAGGATAACGGACGGGAAACCAAACAGAACAGGAATAAGCTTTTTCGCTAATGGAGCCGACTGTGTGCGTGACACGTTTGAGAAATTAGCTGGACAAGTTAAACTAACAAGCTAACAAAGTCTATTGTGTTTATTCACGAATGAAGACTTTGAATGGGATTAGAAGCCTAGCGTTAGTGGAAATTCATTGTGTCGCAAGGTGGATTTGAATGGTGAGAACGTTTGGAAAACAAACGCTATTTTGGCCTTATTTTTTCGTCAGCGGGAGTCAAAACAGAGACTTTGCAAGTAGTCAAAAAAACGAGACATATCCACGCCATAAACTGTAAATGACTATTAAATACATTTACGTCAGCGCGCTGGCGTCCTGAAGGCCTCGTAAAAGCTCCCAGCGCTCTGCTCACGTTGATAACGTATGTTAGGACTTCCAACTCAACTAGCCGGGTGATGTCATGTAAAGGTGGAATTCGTTTTTGTGGAGAAAAGCAAGAATGTGTCACACTATTAAAATGAGGTGTGAACAATGGAGAAGGAATTAAGATTTCTAGGAGCTTTGATACTAAATCTCCTCAACACCCTATTACAGCGACAGCTACAGCCACTTATGACTGCACCGGCTCGCAGGTATTTACACCAAACCCATCCAGAGAGTCTGACTAAGAGAAAGAGCATGAAACACGCATTCACGCAAAGAAAGGAAAAACAATACGCTCACAGGAGAGGATAAAACAGAGGTCAAAGACAACAAAAAAGATCAAATACAAATACAGTCATTGTGATTTGAACTGCATTATGAGAAACATTTAAGACCTTGTTTTGCTGTTGCTTAGGTCTCAAGGTTAAAAGAAAAAGGCATAAAATCAAATTGAAACAGCCCGTCTCATGATAAAACCTACAAACGAGTAAGACAAGCCTTTCATCTCCAAATAAAGTCCAGTTTTACCCATTGTTCTGAAGCCAGGAGGAACTTACTCTAAAGGGGTATTCCCTTTAATAATAATAGTTTGTAATCTTATTATTAGCAGTAGAATTAGTAGTAGTATATTTATGTTTTATAATAACAACAATTATTATTATTTATTATTATTATTAGTAGTAGTAGTAGTAGTAGTAGTAGTAGTAGCGGTAGTAGCAGAAATAGTATATTTATGTTTTTATAATAACTACGATAACAACGTATATAATTACTACTACTAACAATAATAGTATTTTATTTATTTATATTATATTATTTATATTATAATGTTTTATTATTATTAGTGCTGTCAAACGATTAATCGCGATTAATTGCATCCAAAATAATTTTTTTTGTTTACATAATATATGTGTGCATACTGTGTACATTTATTATGTATATATAAATACAAACACATGCATGTATATATTTAAGAAAAATATGTTATGTTTATAATATTAAATATATTTATATATAATATAAAATATAAGAATATATAAACGTAAATACATGTAAATATTTTCAAAATATATACTGTATGTGTGTGTATTTATATATACACATAAATATACACAGTACACATACATATATTATGTAAATAAAAACTTATTTTGGATGCGATTAATCGCGATTAATCGTTTGACAGCACTAATTATTATTATTAGCAGTAGTAGTAGTAATAGTATGTTTATTGTTTCTATAATAATAGTCATATTTTGTTTAATACTAATGCTTACTATTATTAGTTATAGTAGTAGTAGTATTATAGTAATATCGTGTTTTTATTATGAAATAGCAATAGTCATTTATTAAATTTTATAATGTATTGTGACAGTCGTATTTCTAGCATAATTTCTTCAATTTACAGGATTCAATTCAATTTTTTGAGAGAAAAGTGGAGGAAACTTTGAGGCTTGTGCACTAATCCTCACAGTCAGATCATTAGAATATATTCACCTTTAGCAGCAAAAATGTGAATATGAAAAAGTTAATGCTTTGTATCACAAAAAATTTAAAGTTTTGTACATACCTCCTTGGAAGTTGCTGAAAACATAAAATCGCCTAAACTGCTAAAGAACTGGAAATTATTATACCAGAGATTAATCTGACCAGCATATTGAAGTAAATCAGACACATAATAAAAAAAAGTGCATCTTCTCTTCACAGTTAAACAGCTGGGCATATGGGCTGATGTCTTTAGTCCTGGCTTTCACCCATTTGGCTCTTTTTCTTCGAGGTCATTCAGTGTTTTGCATCCAAGGCTTCGAGCAGCTCACCATTCACCCCATCTTTTAAACTTTACGTGAATACACTTCAGTCTAAGTACATAACCAACTACAGAGATACCACACTGACATGAACTTCCTCAAAGAGCCAAACCTCATTCAGACCGAAGCTATGAATATTAGATGAATGACAAAGACCTGGACTTCAGGAGAACTGTGCCAGAAGTGTCAGAAGGATGTATTCAAATCAAGGCAAATCTACCACTTCAAACGACAAAAAGATATGCAAGATTTGTAAAGGTTAATTACCACACGATTTCACTTCAGAATGAAGAATCGATCTTAAAATCGAATCTAAACTATTAAGACTGATCTTCAGGGTCAAGGACCTGTTATTGAAAAAGAACGGTTTTCTTCTAGTAGATATGCCGAACCGCAGTGAACAGTTACATAAAAGAGAAGTTCACAAATATTAGTCAATTGTAAATGTCTACCAATCAGTCTTAGTGCTGAGGAAAAGGCTTTGTGGGAAGCACACGTCTCCAGAAACCCACTCAGCTTTTGACCCTGAACTTTGACCTTTCACGTTAACCTGAAGGGCAAACACAGTATTGAGTGACAGCTGAAGCAGAGTCATAGTGTGTTTGTACACAGGCCCAAAGCGAGCCGCTGGCACCGGAGCTCTACGAGGTGTTGTATTACCCCGCAGCCCCAGTTCTCACTCAGTGAGACTAATTCTGGGTCAAAGTCTCTGCGCCATTTAATCACATTTGTTTGGCAACTATTCTGCATTAAGCGAAACATGTCAGAGATTAACCGTTAAAGAACGAGGGAAGAAACAGACAGCAACAGAGGATGAGGAGAGAGAGGAATGAGTTATTAAAACAGTGCTGGTTCCTGTTTAAGATTTTTACTGAGCTTAAGCTAATATAAGTAATACCACAGCAGGGGACTGGAAAACTATAAAACATAAGTGTGTACACACAGACTCAGCTGAACACACAAATGAAAAAAGTTCATGTGTGCTGTAATCTAAAACTACAACATCTCAGGAACAGCCACTATAAACTCATTTTATACACACAATTACTGAACAATATTTGCTCAATATATTTAAAAATTTTGGCACCGATAGCCTTATGGGCAGTGTGCCGACATACAGCCGTTGCGCTACGGGCGTCCCGAGTTCGAATCCCAACTCGTGGAGCTTTCCCAATCCTGCCCCCCTATCTCCCACTTTGCTTCCTATCATTACACTGCCCTATATCTAAAAGGTAAAATGCAAAAAAAAAACAATAATTTCAAATTATTTAAAGATAACAGAAAATGACCAAATATTTATGGCTGATTTATCAACTTGCAGCTATATCACTATTATATACATTAATACACTACTGTTCTAAAGTGTGAGGTAATTTTTTTTTAAAGAAATTAATATTTCTGTTCATCAAGAATGCATTTCACATAAGTGCTGTTCTTTTGAACTTTCTATTCAGAAACTTTTTAATTTCCAATAAGAAATCCTTAAAAATGTATTAACTTTTTCCACAAAAACTGTTTTCAACATTGATAAGAAATGTTTCTTGAGCATAAAATCATCATGTTAGAATGATTTCTGAATGATCATGTGACACTGAAGACTGGAGTAATGATGCTGAAAATTCAGCTTTTGCATCAATAAATAATCTGAAAACAATTTAAAATATTTTAAATTGTAATATTTTACAATAATGCTGTTTTACGTTTAAAAAAAAACATACTGATTGAAAACTATTGATCAGTAATGTAATATACATATATACACATATACACACACACACACACATATACATACATATATATATATATATATATACACACACACACAAATAATACATTAAATATACTACTATATTATATTCAATTCAATTATTGTAGAGAAAAGATGATATTAGATCAGGAAACAATGCAGTCTGTACTCGAACCTGCATATTGTGCATGCACTCCACAGCTCAATGCATCATTACACATCAACTTTATATCAACAAAACTGGATATTATCAGGCAATTTTATTTCTTGATATGATTTACGTGGAACAGGACATTTAATGAGTTTAGGATGGGATTTTATTATATCCATCAGGACTTGATTCAATCCAAAAACTGAAAAGTACTGTAGACAGATGGCTGGACTAAAGCAGTTGAAAAATCCAACAAGGATGGGTGAAGTCAACCAAAGTCATTTTATTTTTCCTTTGGAGTAACACTGAAACAAAGTCAACCGACTCAATGTTGATTAAAATAATAATAATAAACAATTACGTCCAATGGAAAAACACATTCAGCTAGACCTCGTGCTCCTATGACAGCACATTCAAGAATGAGGCATAGAATTGCTATATAATTGAGTGAGTAGGAGTGATGAGGAGATGCATGAGGAGAAAAAGACACAGTACTAGCAGTAAAGTTTAAACGAGTGTAAGGTGTGTGTGTGTGTGTGTAGGCCTCAGCTGTAAGACTCTGAGCTGCTGCTCTGGTTTCTTTGTCCTGTCACACATGCCAGTCTAAAACTCTCAAAGAGCCCATTCACTTCCAGTGCTGCACTTGCCAACACACACACACACACACACACACACACACACTCCTTTCCTCTCTACAGTCCAATGTAACGCACACATTCCTTCTTAAGTACTGCGCGGACAACACACCATGGCCGCCTCGCTCCTGCTCCACTAAAATGATCTTAGAAACTCAAATGCAGGCTAAACCCATCTTAGAAATTAACAATGGAGAGTCACGTGTGCAGGGAATCCCAAGGCCTGAGCTCACAAGCTAAATATAAGAGGCAGTATGAGGGGAAGAAATGGATCAATTGTAGGAAAACTAATGAGAGAAATCGTAATACCTAATATGTCAGCTACAGGCATACTTAAAAGACAGGCTCATCTTTGCTCTCAGTTCTTTTAGCATGATTTGAGATAAATGTATGATACCACTGTTCTCAGATTAGGAAATGACTTAAAATATTATATTAAAGTAATCTTCTTACTGAATTATGGGCTTGTGGTGGTGCTTGAGACATTATCGGTAATTCAATGTTTCTGTAAAGACTAACAATAAAAGTAATAAAAGAATCACATGAAACATGCTAAATTGTGACAGACAGCTTGGCTCATGAATATTAATTATGTTGTCTGTATTCGCTCAGACTGATTTGTTAAAATCAAAAAGTGCTAAACTTATTGTTAGCCTATAACTCAATCGCTGGCGAGTGAACTCTAACAATTTATTAGCCAGTGGCTAATGACAGACAATATTTAACCACGTAAGCGCAAAATTTAGTTGCATGAGTGATTTACTCGCAATGAAGAGGGTTAAGAGAGCTGTGTTTGTTTGCCTATCAAGATGGCCGTCGAGTAAACTACCATGCCTTAAAAGGACTTTGGCTGGGATCAGCACTAGCTCCATTTCCATTACAGATTTGCGCAAAAGCTTTGCAATATTTTCTATATGTCAAAAAAAAAAACTATTGCGAAATGATGGCATTTATATTACAAATGTGATGCAACTATAAGGTAATTTTTTTCCTCGTGGCTTTTTCCATTGCACTTTTGCGAATTATTCCTTTTTTGATTTTCCTGAAAAATCACCTCATGCGAGCATAAAAACTTGTTTGCGATATATGGGAGTTTTTGAAAAACTGATGCATTTGCACTGGGCGTATTTTCAATTCGCAATTTTCAATTTGCACAATTTGAAGGGTAATGGAAACAAATTGGATGTAGGAGCTGTATTTGTTTGCCTACCAATATGGCCACCAAGTGAACCACCTTGCTTCACTAATAGTTTTAGAAATATCACCGTGTTACTCTCAAATGTTTTAACCAGTCATTATTCAACAAATGGGAATTAGGTGAGAAAAGTGATTCTGTTGCTGGGTCTTAATTGAATCCAGCAAGACGGTGGAACATTGTGACTATCTAATGAGTCTAATTGATTTAGACAAGTTTACACTAAGGTTTGTTCAAAGGTTAGGCGGATTTCATCTGGCTAGAGGTCATTGTAGTTAAGGAGATGTTTAATTGGGTTACTCTGGATCTATTTCACCTCATTCAGACAATCCTGATCCAAATCAAGAAACCTGTGATGCCATTCCATGTGAATCTGTAAAAGGCACCTTTTTATATTACAACTACTTCTCCAAGGTCTCACGGATCCAATGGAAACGGTGACTAGCATGATTTTATACTTGCACAGAAAGCTAGTCGAGTGTTTGGGACTGTTGTTGTTGCAAAGCGCCTTGCCTGGAGCGGCCTTGTTAAACGAGCTAATCGTTTACATCTGGAGTTCCGCACAGAGGAGGGGAAGGAGTCGGGATGGAGGGGAGAAGCAGGAAAAACAGAGCAGGATATTCAGGAGGTGCTACACGAGCACAGGGGCATATCCTGTGACGATAGGACATACGTGACCTACCGAGAGCAAGACAAAACAAA
>JAFVLL020022871.1:0-12697 GCA_021397915.2 Tor tambroides | reverse complement strand
GAAGGCTATAAACAGAATATGTAATGGCAGGGACGGAACAGAGGGAGGGATGATGGGCAAGCTATGGGTGGCAGAAGGGGTCGACGCCAACTCCCGCTCTCCTAAGAGAAAGGAAGGAGGAGGGAAGGCCAAGGCTGGCAGTGTTTCACACAATTCAAAGAGTATAGAGCACGCGAACATGCTCGCACGATGCACTGGTAGTTTTTCTAGGACACGAGTTGAATGGTTGATGGGTTTAAGGAGAGTTTATGTTTGACAAGAACCTTCAACATGACTGAGAAAAGTTTCTTCAACAGAAGTTTGCTGCTCTGTATTGTGCAACATCTTTTCAAAAAATTCAACGCTTCAGTGCTAAAGTAAAAATCTGTGAAGGACAGAAATACAACCTGTTTATTGAGCTTCAATCATTATTCGAGAAACTCAAAAGTCATCGTTTCTCATTGTCCTATATTTGTCATATTTGATGCGCTCAGTGTATGTAAATTGATCAGTGTTTATATATGTGAGTAACAGTTAATTAAATCTGTTCATCGATTTAGAAGGCTTGCTCGATTCATACAGGTGAAGGTTTTGATTACGTGTACTTTCAATGGATGGACAAAAAAAGATGTGAAAATATTCAAAATACCTTTATCTGTGTTTCAAAAATGGGCTTAAGTCTTATGGGTTTGGAGGAACATGAGGGTGAGTAAATGACGACAATCTTAATTTTTGGGTGAACTATCCCTTTAACACTTTACTCAATGGATTTATGAATGTAATACACAAATGTGATAAGCTTGTGTTTTATAGATGAGGCCCAAAACGTCATTGAATATCGCTGAAATAAGTCTTTCCACTGCTGGAATAACCAACTTCGTTAGGCCGCAGTCTTGTATCTGGTCCAAAGTGGACCATCTACGACCAATAATAAACCACTTCCCAGTAATTTATAGCGTTAGGTGGTCAAACTTTCATTTAGTGTGTGGTTAAATGGTTAATGACCAACTAATGATTAGCAAACCATGTTCCAAAACATAAACCAGATTTTCCAAAGGGTCCAAAAAATTTACACTGGACAATAAATCACGAGATTAGATGTGAAATAGGACTTCAAGAAATCACGACATATTAAACACCTAATTTTTATCCCTCACAGCCATTTATTTGCATCAGTTGAAAAACTACTATGACTAAAATTCTATTAGCTGTCCTCTCAAACATCTAATGGCATGAAGAAACGCATGAACAAAAACATGCTATTATATTCCAAGACATGTTCCTTTAGTCAAATGTCACACACTGACCATAGGAAAGTAGATTGCTTTAAAGGCTGAAGAAAACATGTAGAAATCAGTCAAGACTGTTTACACAGTTGTGATACCAGTATCAACAAAGAGAACATTTGGGAAATACATTTCAGGTTGCCATCAACAGATCTCTTGATCACTCACTGGTGAGCAAACACACAAAGCATAATGTTCAGTCTGTTAAAGGTACAGTTACACTCAATGTAGAGGCAGGAGATGTAAAGAAACTGTTCATCATTTACTCACCCTCAAATCAGTTCAAAGCTAAGCCCTCTATTATGGAATAATAAAAGCAGATGTTTAGAAGAACGTTCACGCTGCTCTTTTCCATACAGTGAATGGTGACCAGGCGCTGTACAAGTCCAAAAATGACCATAAAACTATCATAACTTAGTACATATGACACATGTGTTGTATTCCAAGTCTACTAAGTCTACTGTGTTTTTTGTTATTTTTGGAGCTCGACAGCATCCGTCCCCATTCACTTTCATTGTATAGAGCAGATCTGCTAAAATTCTGCTTTTTGTGTTTGATGGAAAAGAAAATGAGCGACACGAGGGTGCGTAAACGAAGACAACTGGCAGTTTTTCCTTTACAGGTACAGCCGTCGTCTTGAAAACACACTAACAGATTACTCACACAAGAAATGGACATAAAAAAGCCACACATGCACACACCGACAATAGCACTATTGACTCAACTGTGTCTCAAAGATTTTAAGTGCTAAGAGCTGCTGGCAGAGTGAGAACACCTGAATGTGGAAAAATGCCCAGCGGAGGCCTGGAATGCCGTAAAAGACATGTGGCCTGAGCTGTGATGACATGCTCAGGCATTACAAAAGCGTGTGTTTGTGTGCGCGTGTGCCCTGTGCTATTCTTCCCCAAAAGACAAGACTAAACAGTTTAAAATGTGTTTCCACTGAGGTGTGTTTGTTTGCCGATGTGGGCGCCGCAACACAAAAGCCGCAGTTACAAGGTTTGGCGAGTCGCTTGGTTCCTTGTTCGGGCCCAAAACCTGACAGCGTTAAAACAACACGGGATTGTGCTGAAAGCTTTTGTGTTGGAAGGTAGAGCCCGAAATCGAATGAAAAAGGAGTCTGAAAACCGATTACGACCAAGACTTTCAATGGCTTTTCCAGGAGAGCGAAGACTTGACCAGAAAATCATTTCAGCATGTAAATGTGCATTAAAATACAATGTTAGGAAACGCCACAGGCCTATGAAAAACATTTAAGACTGAATCCATTCAGTATGTTTACAACACATTATTACGCACCGTGTCAAAACCTGCCATCAAAATGAAGAAAGGCATTGCTGCAGTTTGTACAGGGAACAGGTTGTAATACAGGACAATGACTGTTTATCTTTGATTATCTTTGACTGTCTATACTGACACAACTTTGTTTTTGGCTTTCTGATGTGTTGCAAGTTGGATTTGAACTCATTTCTCATTTCATTGAACTCAAATCTAAATATTGAGAAAATCGCTTTTAAGGTTGTCCAAATGAAGTTCTTAGCAATGCATATTACTGATCAAAACTTAAGTTTTGATATACTTATGGTAAGAAATTTACAAAATATCTTCATGGAACATGATTTTTACTTAAAAATCATAGGCATAAAAGAAAAATCCATAATTTTGACCCATACAATGTATTGTTGGCTATTGCTACAAATATACCCGTGCTACTTATGACTGGTTTTGTGCTCCAGGGTCACATACTTGCAATTTGCAACAACACTTTTCTAATGCCACACTAGGAACTAAGTTTCACAATGTAGATAAATGTTATTTGAACACATTTTGCTCAAATGCGCACCAAAGTTCTCATATGTTCCCAATCTGTCTCATACTTGCAATTTGCAAAATAAGGAAGGATTTCGACACTTTTCTAATGCCTCACATTTTTAGGAAGCCACATAAAAGCGTACTTAATTTTCACAATGTGGCTAAATTTTACTTCAACAAAAGCATTGTGCATATACTCTGAATACTCCACATATCAAGTTCTCTTCATTTCCAACACCAAAGCCCTAGCAGATGATTCCTCGAGGCAGGCTTGAGCATTCATCTCAGTGACAAGCACTGAGAAGAGTAGAGCTGGTTGGCCACCACACTGGATCCTTAAAAACAGTCCCACTGGATTATTGAGGAATGTCAGCTCGGAGCAGGCCCTAAATCAATTATGGCAAATCTGCACGCCTGCGTTTCCCCACATCTTTCCCTTCTGTCACTTCATACCTCGGTTTCTTTCCATCTTACACTTATTTCTGTCCTATTCTCAGCTCTTTTTCACTGTTTTCTTTTCCGTTTTTACTAAGAGCGTCTCTTACGCGATGCTTTTCAAAGTTATCTGGACCGTTGCCCTCACCGCTACATGAATAGAAATTTAAAATGTCAAACAAGAAGCGTGAGGTCTGAACTGTTCAGTGGCTAATCTTGTGGATCTGACTATCAGGCCTCAAAACACAAAGAAAAGTTATGTTTTTGGTGGGGGTGGATTTTTTTTTTCTTTTGATGGATTTCATTAATATGTGATGAAGGCCTTAAGCATTCACAATTGCATTCAAGGTTAGTTATATGAATTAAAGTGTAGGTCTCAACACACACACATCCCACCTACAGATGCAACAGCTTTCAGACTGATATTTAAATGCCCCAAAGGAGAGATGTGCAAAAATTACACATTTCAACTACCGTGTTTACATAAAAATGTTCTCAAAAACAGCTGGTGGAAACACATTCTGAATGAAATCGTGAACTCCTTGTTAAAAAGTTTATATATTATTAAATATTAATTAAAATAAATTAAAACTATGTTTTTTAGGTTATTCAAAATTCTTAATATTTAGTTTCGAAATAGATATAAATAGAAAGCAAGGCAATCAATCTAAAAGACTAGTTGATCATTGCGACAGTTTCTATCCCAAAGCACATCATGCACTAAATATAATACAACACACACAGCACCCAACAACAATAACCTCATTAATCACAATGTCACATGTGTGAATGCCCATATGTGCGTTACTGTCACTGAAGAATGTTAAGAAATTCTAAGGATTAAGCAACGGTCTTTGTGTGCACTTCTTAACTAAAGCCACAGGTATTCAAAACTCCACATTCCCTTTGGCAAATCTTTCCTTCCTACAACTATAAATATTACATGAAATCTATGAATTCAGAGGAGCTTTTCAATTCCACCTTAGGGATATCAGAGCAACAACACAAGAAACGTACATATTAGTTTAGAAGCGACATGATTAGAAGTTTACTCTATTTGCGACTGCTTTAGGCTTCACTCTGGCATTCAAGGCCTGCCTTAGCAAGCGTTGTGTATTCTCAGATTCCTGTAATATGAGTTGTGCGCTTTACAGTAGTAACCAAACAGACGGTTTGCTTAGAAAAGCACATGCTAAGAAAATACATATAAAACTAATCTATGAAGCGAAGCTAAGAATGATTTTATTGCATTTTCACTGGTACAAATATGTAGTACACCATATAACAGCAAGAGACCAAATACTTCTGACTTTTTTTTTCTTCTGTAAAATAAAAAGAAAAATTGCCATGGGGAAAAAAACCTTTTCTTCTGAAACAGACTCAATTTTTCATTTTTCATCACATGGTAGAAGTTTAATGGTTTCATTCTGACAAAGAACATTCTCTGAAGTCTTTTATCTTCAATCCAGTTCTTCAGATTCTTCACTTTACAAAACATATTGAACCTGTTGAATACCTTTTAGAATGACATTGTCAAATTAGTCAAATTCTGAATAAAGAAAAAAAAAAAAAAGAGAGGATACAGCACAGACTCGTGCTTTTCCCTGGCAAACATACTCCACATTTGTGCATTTGTTTGAGCGTAACACAGAAGATCATTCAGATTCTGACGGGTTCCTCAGCTTTGTTTGGAAACTTCCTTATGTGATTTTGACAGCTGTGACTGAGGCTGTCTGAGCGAGAGCTTAAGATTAGTGTGTAAATATCTGAAGTATGCCAACCACACATTGTCTGACGCTCGGCTCGCTCTAGAGGTGCCGACTGACAGGCTAAGCTCATCTGCCTCGATGACCTCCCATTTCACTCGGTCCACACTGGCCTAGACCTGATCTGCTTGAGATATCTCTTACTCCGGGATGATCTGATTTCTGGAACTTTCAGATAAAACACCAGCGCCAATCTGCTCGGGGTCTGGAGGTTATGAACTTCTGCGATTTGAATACTGTGAGGAAAAATATGAGTTAGATGCCTCTTTTTCAAAACAGGATGAGTCTTCCGTGGATATTTGTCTCACATCTGGATGCATTCGGTTATGGGGTCATTTTCTCTGGGAACCAAATCGTTTGACGGTCTCCAATCAGCTAAACAAATTAAAATAAGTTATAATCCTTATCCTAAATGACATCATCTGAGTATTTGCTAATAAGCCCATATTAGCCTTTGGCTCCTTAATGCGCATTATGTTAGAGTTAACAGAGGGCTTCTGTGCTCGTGAGATGTGCTTGACATTGGCTTAATTCACCATTTGAGTCTGCGATTTTTGAGAAAAATCGTAAAAGGAAAGTTTGCTCGTTGCAGTTTAAGGGTGGGATGAACCATGTTCCTTCAGGATAATTTAAGCAATAGGCTCTTCCCACAACAACACTCTATAGGCCAAGGAACAAAAGTACCACAACTACTATGGAACTAGTCTGTAAGGAGCAGCCATTAGGCTAATGAGGGCCTATGGAGATCCCAATGAAGCCATCAGCATTCACTCAAAATGACAATGTAAGACTAACGCCTCAGGAACTGAATGGAAGGGATTGGGAAGGAGGGAGAGCTCGTACAGACGAGTGAAAAGAAATGGAGAGGCCAAGTAAAACTTGGGCGAGTGTCTAGAGGGAGGAGGCAGGGGAGAAAACGCAACTTTTCGCTCAAACGCTTGGCCGGGTCCAATCAAATCGCATTGCGATTCAGAGTAAAGGAGGAGGATTTGAGCTCTGGAATAAACAATGGCTGTAAAACGTGTTGATTTGGGGAGATGGCTCACGGTTTAGCCAAAAAACACTCCCGGTTGAGGCTTTCAGAGACCCAACCGTTCATTCTCTTTTTTTTTTCCTTTTTTTTTTATGCAGAGCGCTGACGCATAACACCGCGGCAAAGCCATACATGAATGCCTGCTGAGCTCTTTGCAAATTGGGTTGAAAAGACCCAATGCTGGGGCTAAAAGGGCAGTCAACCTTTCCCAGACACGGACACAAAACTCCAACACATCTATAGGGAGAGAACAGGCAAACTCTGCAGCCCTCGGACAAGAAGAACGAACACCCAGATAGAGTTTCACTGTGACAGACCTCTTCGCTCGGCCAGACTAATCTTATTTTAAAGAAGGCTAAACAAGCAGCCTGAAACTGCTTAATTACAGCCCAGTGGCAGACAGCACCGAATTAGATTCACTGGGTATTAGATCAATTAGCCAACCATTTCACAGACAAACATGAGGAATCTTCAGCGTATTTAGATACCGAAATGTGGGGCCAAAACACCATAAAATACTTTAGATGCAAGATTTTGGCAAATCTGATCCAGTAAATGATGACGATAACAAGACATGATCTCCTACACCACAAATAAATGAATAGAAATCTGTCAAATACAAGTCAAACAGCTGAAGTGCACAATTAAAACCAATTAAACAGTTTAATAGCCTCAAACAAGAACTAATGCTAAAATGACATTAGTAATCCACTTCCACATGCATATTCCTTAAATAACTTCAAATTACAAAAACTGATTGGTGAACTACTAAATCCTAAGCACTAAAACTCAATGAAAAGAGGCAGATTTTTTTAAGCACACAACTAGCTGACTGAGAATGATCTTGACTGCAGATATCGAAGGCGACATGACCTTACAATATTCAAAATAGTGGTTGATCAGTGCAGATTTTCAAATGGAATCCTTTATAAGGAAACGTGTTGGTTTCATTCTGCACGAGGGCAATTATAAACTCACATGATGTTTCTCAATGGCTCTTAAAAAACTCCAGCGATGTACGGAGGCAGACAGTGTGTTCAATGGCACTCACCGTTCTTGCGCTTGGAGACAAGGCGCCGTTGGTCAAGTAAGGATTGGCAAGATCTGGGATCATTAGAAACGGGTAGCCTGGATAATGGGGGCTCTTAAAAAATCCTCCATCTTGCTGTCTTCTCAAAGCTTGACAGTGGAGAGACAAATGATTAGGGGTCAATGTGTGGACACAAAAGTTAAGTAAAGAACAAGTATGGCAAGCTGTTTCAACGTTTATTCATATTACTGATATTTTTACTTGTACTGACATGTTGCTAGTAGTTTTTCTTTTTAATAATTGTTACTAATCAAATATTGGCTATTATCTATTTTTTTTAACATCACCAGCAACTATTCATAAAACACTAGTACCCATTAGGAGCAAGTAACTATTTTTAATTGCTACTGGTAACAAACTGCACAATTTTCCTATTGAACTCTATGTAAACTTGTGGTTCAGATATCATCTGCTCACTTCCTACTAGTATATATTCTATAGGTTTCTGCTACCGTGTTTAGTTTTGCTAGTAATTGTAAATGACAGTAGAATTTATGTTTTTATCTAAATAATAGCATCTATTCCAGATATACTAGAACTTATTGGATATTACTACCTATTTTTTATTACATTAATATCTATCAAGATTATATATTAAACTATAACAATTATCATCTCACAAATTTCAGCTCCTTTTGTAATTATTAGTTAAATTGGCTACCTAATAGTTTAAATAAATTCAATATAAATTACAGTAGAATTCGTGAAAATGTTAATATTGGTATGCACACCAAATAAATAGTAACTAGAAGTAGGCTACTGAATAGATACTTAACTATTTGAATAGTTATACTACACTAAAAAGCACTTATATAATGAATAGCTATGAGTGAAACTGAAAAAGATACTACTAGTAACAAAAACAGAAACTAATTTTTAATGAATAGTTGTTAAATCGGCATGCCATAGCAGCGGTTTGCTCGTACCTTCAGTGAAATACTCTCGGGCTCTCTCATAACTTTCAAGATCAACTCTTGGTTGAGGGCGCCTCTCGGTTTGCTGAAGGAAAGAACGAGGAACGGAGAAAAACAAAACAGAAAAGTTATTTTTCCGACGGCAACAACCACATCCATGTGTCTGTCAACACGCGGTGGTGTCTGACTTACCTCAGAATCGGATGAACTGCTGTTATTTTCCGACTCGTTCACTAGAGAAGACTTCACATCGTCCAGATCTCTTTCGGCTGACACGTTTTCGGAGATTTTATCCTCTTGTTCGCCCTCGTCTTTGAACGAGATCATTTCATCGTTCGCCCCCAACTCATCCCCTCCACCCCCGTTAAGCTGTGGCATGTTTACGAGCGTCTTGCAACGGTAACGAAATCAAGAGTTTGTGTCGACTCTGAAGTGCACGAGAACGTCGCAGTCCACTCAATACAAGTAAACACAGGAGCTTTCAGAAATAATCCTTGACACATGAATTTAAATCCAATTTGTCCATGATTACTTTAAGAAGCGATCACACAAAGCTCGACAGTTTCCCTGCAACAAACTCCGCAAACTCAACTCCAGACGTGAAGCGCTGTGTCCTCCGCTGACAAACTCACCAGACACGAATAAAAAAAGTCGAAACAGGCGTATTCTCGTCCGATTCTACATTCCAAAATCGAGAACAAAAGTTGAGCGATTTTTTCTTTAAAACGCGCAACCGTCAGTAAACGCGCGTGCTGATTGCAACAAAAGTTGCAACAACGGTCGCGGCGCCTCCGTAGTCTCTATCCCAAAGACGTGTTTTAGTCACATAAAACACAGATTCCTCCCCAGATCAGCAGCTCGTTTCTTCCATATTGCGAATTACAGCCGTCATGTTTGCTGAGCTAAAAGCACGAACACTGAAAACGGTGTGTTCGGACGCGAAGAGGCTCCGTTTCCCTGTGCGTTGAGCTGCTGATGGGGAATGCGCAAGCAGCGCTGTGTGTGTGTGTGTGTGCTGGACGGGCAGAATGCAGAGGAGGAGTTAAGCGCTGAAAAACGACACTCCATTCAGCACACACACACACACACACTCAGAGAAGTTTAAAGGAACAGTTTGTTCAGGACTTGATTCTTGAAATAGTTCAATGACACGGGGTTTGGGATTGCGTTATTTAAGCAATATCACAAGAGCAGTTCAGCACGGCTGTAATTCGTTCGCATTCAATACCACAGCAGGATTGTTTTTATAAAACAGTTCAGTTATTAATATAAACATCTCTCTGACAAAATTGTCAAGTTAGTTTGTATATTTTTTTCTCCATTAATAAAATGCTCCAAAGAAAGCTAAAGCGTTGTTGCTTCACCAAGCAACAGAGTGAAAACTGGACTGGAACTGCTATGTGAGTGGACCGGAGTTTCCCGCTCCATTCAAAGCGTTCTGTGATCTCTCGAACTCCACTCCGGGTTTTCCATTTCCCGCTATAGTGACAGAAACCCGCTCCGAGTCTGAGGCTGATGGAGCCTACCTTCGTTGTCGGAAATATCGTAGGCGCTAATTATGAGTTCGGAACACTTGAAATTCAATTCTTGAATAAGTTGATTTACAAGTGGGAATTTCACAACTGTAGCATATACCCAAGTTGTAGAGTTTGTCGGCAACAACAAACCTGAACGGTAGCTATGCTTTTGCAAAGATTTTTTTTTTGTGCTGTATTTCAGTAAATATAGGGCATTACTTACTAAAGAGGTTTTAAATAACAAATGTAAAATTAATCACTCGCATTTCATGCTTTTTTAATGCAAAATTAATGTTTTGTTAATATGTTCTGTGCAAAATTAAAGTTTTGTTAGGGTGCATAAATGTTTACCTTTTCCGGCAAATGTTTGCGGGCAAAATCCCATAATTTGATTTGGAATCCACAAGCTTGGGAATTTCTTCTGAAGGTGAAAAATTTTCCAAACTAGATTTCGCAACAGGTTCAAGTTGAAGAGTTCAGAAAATTGCTTGGTTTGAAAGTGACTTTGATATGCCTCACATTATTGCAAATAATTGCAGATGATAATGTGACTACACCTTTTGATAACATGCAGAGAAAATTTAAATCACATCCAAAATATGTAAATTAAAATAATACAAATTGTAATAAAAATGAAAATTATTTTTCATCTTGTGATGCCAGAGAAAACTACAGAGCCCCACACATGACACGCGGGGTAAAAAATTATATGTTGTGGCCACTAATTAAGAACTTGTTCCCATGACTTGTTAATTCATGGCCACAATTTACAAATATGTTTCCTTGTTGTTTTAAATCTTGGCCATGTTTTACTAATTCATTCCCTCCTATTGGTTTAACTAAAACGAGTGAACAAATTAGCAAATCATGGCCACGAATAAACATATTGTGGGACAGAATTCTTAATTCGTGGCATTGCATATATTTTTTTCCTGATCAAAACACTGACATTCAAACATTGAATAGTTATAATAATATTTATATTATTATTAAAATGTATAATATTTAAGACTATTTATTAGAGTTTTCTGGCGTTAATGTTATGGAGTGAAACCCAAAATATGGTGGTTGCAGTTATAATAATTTACATGTAGCTACTTAGTTGTGTATCTTTATTGCCAAAAAATATTTAAATAAAAATGATTAAACGTTGGCATATAACTTTTGTGCTACTGACATGAGTGATGCCTGAAATCTTGCAGCTTGTTTTTTAAAAAAAATATATATTTTTGCCTTTGTTGGAACATGAAAGTATAGAGAATTGACAGAAAGCAAATTGGAAAAGAGAAGGGGACGGAATCAGGAAAGGACCAAATGTTGGGACTCAAATTATATTTTTCAAAGTTATATATAAAACAAAGATCACTGGAGTACATTTTACAAGAAAACACTATTTCAGTCTACTAACTTTAATCCAATGTGTTCCTTGTGGTTTCTTTGTAATTATTTGTGAAAATTACTAGCAATTTCTGAGTGAAAATTGCTTCAAAGTCTTTTTTTTTTTTTTCAGCGTACATTTTGGAGCGTTGCCCAAAAAGCTTGTTGAGGAGAGGAGTGCTATTACTTTTCTAAGCCATCTGATTTATGAGTTTTGTGGAAAAAAATTCCCACAAACTTACATTGAAGGAGGCATGTTTTTTTTGGATGATGGTCAATAGCCGTAGCTCCTAATAAAAGTGAGTTTTTTTTGTTCACTTGTCATGGTCCATTGATATTTGGGCAAAAATCAATGATGTCATGCTTTCCCAGACTGTCAGTTCATGTGTCACTGGTAGCCCCCCATCACCGCAGATCACAAAAGAACAACTAGGGCATAACCGTCAATGAAGGAGCCAGACACCAACGTTCACCCCCATCCAAACACTTAACCGAGCTTCAGCAGCCGTAAGCAGCTCATGCAGAATCTGCACCCGCAGGATTCACTGGAAAGATCTACAGAGTTCCATAGAATTGGAGCGCTTATCATTTATAACATCCTAAACATCTCTTGCATATTTGCTTAATAAATATTTTGGCTAATTTGATTATGCTTTCAACCACCAATATGAGTCTAATAGTCTCAGAGCCATTTCTGTTTTCCCCCAAATAAGGAAAAAAATAAATCCTTAATGATATACAATAATTAATAGCATTTTAGTCATTTTATTAAGACCTATGAAGTCATGCTTCATGCTGATTTGATTGCTAAAATGCTAAAAAAAGAGAATTCTTTTCCATGGCTGAACACAGACAGGCTCTTACACAGCACTAATCATGGTTTATTTGTTTGTTTTTCTTTAAAATGGCGCTTCTTATTCATAGTCGACTTTAATGCTCCCTGTCTGTGAGGGTGTGATAATAGGAGTCTGTATAAGTCTCTAATGACATGGTGTTGTCGTAATTGCTGGTTACTGCTGTGTGGGACAGTGTGTGCATGTGAGAGAGTAGTGGAGTAGGAAGGTAGGGCTTGTTGTAGGGATAAATAGGTCTGTTAGTGAAGGCTTTACCCTCGTCGCTGATCAAATCCCCTCTCAGAGCAGAGTGATCCCCAAACCTCCCACTGAGAGACGGCCCGAGGGCCACTCTCTCTCACACACACACACACACACACAGGTACACAAAGTTCAGTCTATGACCTTTTTCGGTTTGATACTGTATGTGATTTTTAAGCTCAGTTTGAATGCTACTATTACTACTACTACACTGTGAAAAATTAGTGATTTTAACGGTAAAAAAACTGTGAAAATGCTACAGAAAAAACCTGTTAAATGGTTAACGGTAATTTCCTGTCAAATTTACAGGGAAAAACCGTAAACTGACGTTCCCAGAATTCCCTGCGTTGCATTTCAAATTTTGTTTGAATTTGATGTTTTTTCTTTGAAATAA
>JAFVLL020022869.1:0-14394 GCA_021397915.2 Tor tambroides | reverse complement strand
TGAATGTATACATTATACAAGTTTCACTTTTTGAATGGAATTAGTGAAATCAACTTTTTGATGATATTCTAATTATATGACCAGCACCTGTAAATACTTTAAAATGTATCTCTAACATTATGGTAAAAAGATAAAAGTGACTTCACAAAGTTTAAGCAAATATGATATTATCATTTTCCGATATATCCCTTTACCTTCATTTTTTGGCAGAGCTGACGAATCAGACACATTTCCTCAGCTTTCTCTCCAAACACTGCCTAAAGGACTGTAAGTCATTGCTTGTAAACATACATATATATATTGTTTCCAACCTGACTGACATAAACAGTTCAGATTTGGAGATGTGAAACTTTGCTCTGTTACTATTTGAACAGACCTGTGTCTCAGGCTAGTAAAGCAGAGAAAGTGATACTCCCTGCCCTCAAACAGCCCCTCAATAACATAGCAGACAGACACAGGAGGACTCAGGCTGTGCAGAGACGTCGTCTACAGAGGACTATGCGCTGAAGGACCAGTCATGTGGTTACGTGACTTCTGTGCCACACATTTCAGACTGAAACAGCAGTTTAAATGTCTTTATTAATGAAGCAATGCACAAACAGTTAAGGCCTTAAGTGTACTGGACTAAACAAAACGGATGATAATTCATGTAAATAAAAAAAGACAAAGAAAGTATTAATATATTGCCATCGTTCCATAGAGATGCGAGGATTATACTGGGCTGATAGTGCTGATGGGAATACATTCTAAGCAGCTGAAAGGCAAGCCTGCCTCACGCTTTGAGCCCAGGTGTTCAGCAGCGCCGTCACCGAGTGCTTGTCAGGAAGCTGAAGGAGTTTAGAGGTCATGTTCTTATGCACACTCTGCAAGAAGGGGTTGGCCTCTGAGGAACAGAGAGAGGAAGGTAAGGAAGTGACGAGTTAATGCGTTTCACAGCCTATGGATTTTCATTTAAATTAGGAGCTTAAGAGTGTTTGCATTTTAAAAGGCAGCCTAAGATAGCATGCTGACATTTAATGCACAAATCAGGCTTAGACTCACCATACTGCTGACCATCATCTTCCCAGTGGGGGCTCTGATCGGGGTAGTCCGCTGGAATGCTCAGCTGAAGAGGGGGAACACTGGGAAGATTTTTATCATCTAGACAGAGACAATGACAGGAGTGAATAGTCCTTTTTTTTTTTTTTTTTTACATATAAATGGTGCATATACTGGGCATGGGGCTTGAACTAACCTAGTTTACATATGAGATGCACCGTTCCATTGTTGCTGCAAAAGGACGGGTCCAGATTGACCAGGAATTTGGAATGAAGACGAGCCACCTCCCCTTGAAGTATGTTAGGGATGGTCTGGCGCTCGTCATCCTCCAGCTTCCGTTTACGGGAAGGAATTGAGGGACCCCTGGAATTAAAGATTATGTATTTTAATATATACCATACATTGCTTTTCATTTTTAAACTCAAAACTATATACATATATATATATATCATGGCTATGTAATATAAAATGACTACATTTTGCTGTACTCCATTATAAAATGACTACTATTGTGATATAACAATTATAATAGATGTTATCATTCTAAACTTTTTAGTCATTAAGATTTTTTTATACGTTCATTGAGCAATGACATTTTATCAAGTGACAAAGACATTTACAATATTACAAAAGATTTCTATTTCAACTAAACGCTGTTCTTTCAAAGTTTTTATTCTTCAAAGAATCCTTATAAAACTGTATCACTGTTTCTGCAAAAATAATAAAAAGCACCACTGCTTTCAACATGAATGATAATAATAAGAAATGTTTTTCTATATATTATATATTAGAATCATTTCTGAGGGATCATGTGACACTGAAGACTAGAGTAATGACTTGTGAAAATTCAGCTTTGTCAAAGAAATTACATTTTAAAATATAGCAAAATAGGAGTTATTTTACATTTTAATTATATTTCACAATATTACTGTATTTTTGATCAAATAAAAGAAACATTCAAAAACATCTGAAAGGTGGCGCTCATTATATACCACAAAAGCAATGCACTGGTGATTTAAAATATAGGCCTGTTATTTGTACAGTTTTACATTAAGTAAGGTTACTGACTTAAATGAGAGAAAATGTATATTTTTTCTGCTGTTGATCTTACATGATTGGGGGTCCGTGAATTGCTGTCATAGCAGGAGCAAACGTGCGGTAAAGTGAATGGTTGAAAACCGGGGAGCGGATGTTGGCCAAGACAGCATCCAGCAGCGGCTGGCACAGGTACTGCTTTTTGGTAGAGGGCACTGGAGGAGGGGGAGGAGTCGGCTGCAAACCAAAGTCAGACGTCACTGTAGAAATTGGTTGAACAATACAACTTAACTTTGACTCCCTATCTTGAAACGAAAGTTACTTACCACTGCCATGTCATTCTTTAGTTTCTCCAATGCTATTTCACACTTCTGTAGTGTTTTAAGTGGACATCTAGTGGAGGACAGCAATAACACAACTTTAAATCACAAGACAAAGATCCGACACTGGAGACAATATTCAGCATGTCTGGTTTCTTACCTTGTGTTGGGGTCAGTCAAAATGTTGAGCAAACTTTTCATTTTGCTCAAATCCTTCTTCCTATCTGTAAAGACCAAACATAAACCATGATCTTTAAGATCCAAGTGGGAAAAGAAAAAAAAAAAATCAGCATCAAAAGAGAAGAAATCTCCAGTACCTTCATTTTTGTCTATTTTGTTAATCATCCTGCGCAGCGGCTCGATATATTTTGACAGCTGCTTCAGTTTATCCATGTAAAGCTGGTCCTCAGATTGTGGGCTCAACACAGAGTTTGGATTGCCTGTAATCCAAAAAATGAATAAATCAAATTATTATGGTTGCAACAATTTAAATTCTGGCCAACAGTGAGAAGTAAATAATTATTTTTATGTCTATTGTGTAATTAAATAATAAATAAATAAATAAAAACTAAAATCTGTCATTTTAAAGGTTACAACTGAATATACACAATCACAGAATTATAATGCGCAGTATTAAAATGAATTCTGAGATTTGCTAAAGATTACATTCAACAGTGTTATTAAATTGATCAGTTTTTAAAGATCAAGTGAAAAATAGATGAAGGAAATATAAAGTCTAAATGTAAAAAAAAAAAAAAAAAGTATGCACAAGTAAATATTCAATATTAACTAATATATACATAGCTTAAAAAAACAATTCTGAGTAAAACAAGAAAGCTGTTATGTACCTGGTGTATTGAGTAGTCCAGGTGAAGGTTCCTGGAGGGGGTAACTCTGGGGGGTGCGTGAAGATGCAGGACTCTGGGACGGCTGAGGAGAGGGACTAGGTTGGAAACCTCCAGGAGAAGGAGTTGGACCAGAGCTAGAGCAAAAAAGGTTTAATTAACCTTTTGTAGTTATGTCAATACATAGTAGAAAAACTAAACTATTTCACTATACCTGACAGAGTTGGGCTGAGAGGAAGGAGGCTGGGGGGATGGCTGAGGCTGGGGGGGAGGTGGCATCGGCTGCACCTGAACTGGGGAGGGTGAGGACATCATTTGTTGACCCTTTGAAGAAGTTAGGAGAGAGGAAAAATGAAAATGCATTCAAAGTAACCACATGAGTGGAGGAAAGCTGGCACTGCACTGGTGAAGCCAGTTACCTAGAGATAACAGATGTATGGTCAAGATCATCTTGCTCTGACTGTACAGCACCAGTAGATGGTGCTATATAACCAGTAGATGATTGCCTCTATTTAGCTTCCTAGCACTTTAAGAGAATAACAAAATCCAGTCCACTTACCTGTGCCACACACTTTTCATTTCAATTTTAAGCTGCCCTATGTGCTTCTGGGTCATTTCTGACTAAATGTTTCTGATTGTGAAACTAGTTGGGGGTGGGAGTGGGGGATAAAGAGAGGCAGATGAGTGTGGATTATGGACAGCCTTCGCTCTAGTGTAAAGCCACAGACATTCGCACCCACTGGGTTGCAGTGCTGAGACCCAGCACTCAGCCCTGCGGTAAATACCTGTGGCATTTGCTGTCCTCCAATGGCAACGGGGTTTTGAGGAATGGCAGAGTTCGGGGTGGCGCGGGGCAACCGGGGTGGAATTTGCATCCCAGGACGGGGCATCATCTTTGAGGAGGACAGAGGGGACAACAGACATGTCACAAGCAAAACAATAAATGCAGTGCATCAGCGGACATGAGGAAGCACATGCAAGAATGCAAACAGAAACAGATTCGACAGGTCTGCAAGCACAGATGCACATACAGTCACATTCAATTACGCAACACGAGGCTCTCCAAAATAAAAAGATATGGCAGTATAGTGAGCTTCCTCTCATTCTTCTAGAGCATGTAAAAGAATATCCTGGGTTCAATACAACTTAAGCTCAATTGACAGCACTTTTGACATAATGATTATAACAACTACAAAAATTCATTTTGACTTGTCCTTCCCATCTTTAAAAAAAAAAAAAAAAAAAAAAAAAAAAATCTGGGGTGCACTTACAACAGAAGTGAATTGGGCCAATCCATTTCGATATTAAAGCACGAGTGTGGAGAAAAAAAAAAAATCACTTAACTTTTCTGAGTAAAGTTACACCTAAATAGACCACCTAAAAGGACAAGAATAACTTTACATCTCAAATAATAGACAGAATAAATTTCAGTGTGATTTTACAAAATTATAGGTTTCACATTTTTGCTTAAATATCCTCCAAAAAAAAAATGGCCTCATTTATATTTGCAGTTTAAGGCTCACCATAAACGGTTATGGTAACCAAAAATGATGCCTATTAAGCTTAAATTGTATTGAAACTAAAATATTTCTTTAACAACACTGGTTGTCAAGACAAGGCAAACCACAGGGCAATGGATTTCTTGCCGTCTTTTCATGTACCACAACCATGCAAGGCAAGAAAAGATGCAATGGGTGCTTCTGCATCTCCAACAAGCCTTTCGACTGTAAATTAAAGTTGTGGTTGAGCTTGCCATCTACTAATGGCTTTCAGAGGGGTCAAACAATGTGTGGGTGCTATGCAACCATCAATATCTTTCTTCAAATACATTCAGGGAATCATTTAAAGATCCAAAGGACAATATTAGAGTATGTTAGCAATAACTGCAAACTTTTTTAAAAAGGAATGCATTTCTTGTCAGGTGCATGCAGAAAGTGCTTGTGGGTTCAAAATAGCAAGCATGCAATCAGGCTGTTAGCTGCATACACACGCATAATGCAAATGAGATTAAAAAACTAATGCTACTCAAAGTTAAACTGACTGCTCTGCTGGATTTCACAGCTCTGCAATAGAATAGAGATTTCCATCTCTAGATTTAGTATAAACTATGGCCACACATATGGGACAAAGTGAATGAAAGCAACATGAAGCAAAATGTTATTTTCTGCCGAATGCTCACAGATGGGAGGGTCACCCTTGAGGGAGAGATCTGAATAAATGTATTTGAGAAAGTAAGACAGGCAGCTAGTTCAGCTTATATAGGGGTAATAACTGAATGTACTTTATATATACCTGCTAATGGCAAGTGCTAACAAATGTAGCAGAAATAGCCTCCAGAATGCATTTGTAGCAAGAAGTGTTGGGCATTTATTCAATGAGATTACCTGCAGAACTAACTATGTTTTCAGCAGTGAGATTTTTTTGTATCTGAATCAGTATTTAACATATAAACAACATATTTCTCTTAAATATATATATATATATATATATATATATATATATACACACGTGTTTGTATTTACATATACATAAGAAATATACACAGAACACACTCATACATTATGTAAACAAAAACTTTTATTTTGGATGCCATTAATCTTTTGACAGCACTAATATATATATTAGGGTTGTGACGGTGAGGAAATTCCCCACTGGTTAATCGACATGTAACAAGACCAGTAGTACCAGTATCACCGTAGGGGTGGTTGGGGGGATGGGGCTCCCCTCTTTTTCACGCTTGGGTGCGCATTTTACTTTCACTTTCAAATTATCGGCAATTCGGCGTAAAGCACTTGTTCGTTGTTAGTTTGAGTTTTCCCTCTTTTCCTCACTTTCCTTCGCTTCTAAACAGCTTAAAATTGATGTGCGCATTTTACATTCACTTTCGAACTAGCGGCAATTCGGCGTCAATTCAAGCATCAACAAAATACAACTTCAAACTCAACTTAGCCTGTATATAAATCATAGAACTTTCATTAACAAAACGAATAAAAATACACCACTCTATAGGCTATGCTTAATATAAAATAACAAATAACTTACACAAAGTTTAAATAGCCAAAGTAGGCCTATACAAAACTGAAAATCAGCAAACACTATGGAACCAATAAGAAACAAATGTTTAAAAAAAACTTCCAAAATCACCTTAGATAAACGGCAAAAGTCAACAGGCTTTTCAAAATGCAAAACAGGGCCAAACATGCGCTTTTGCATTTCGTTTTGAAACTAAATCTTCTGCTATCATCTTGTCTGTCTCACCTCACGTGAATGAAATCTAATCTATGATGCGACTGTCGTTCAGCACGCTGTATTGAGCTGCTGCATTCGGTTTTTAATTGTAGTGTCTGTCCTCTAACTGAACTAAATGATTTTTATTACTATAAAAAAATCAATAGGACGGTGGGGGACAGTGCCGCGGTGGGCAAGTGACATACCGGTGTTGCGGCTTAATATAATGGCTATAATAATGACGATAATGGCTTTAAATGTAAATATCGACATCGGCCCAATATGTCTTGCCGATAAGAGGAATATATTAACTCACATGTGCTCAGGGTGTGCTAGTGATTAGATCAGGTCAGCAGTGTGGCTCATTCTTGATGCAAAGTTTTGTCTGAATGATGATTAGATTCACTCTTTTGGATCGCTGCATTTAATCTGTGAAAGCATGTATGCATTTGGTGTGTGATAGAGTAAACAGTAATAGCACGTGCAGCGGCAGCAGTGACAGCCTCCCCCGGGTCCTAATGCCCGTCCGGTAAGGAGTTTTAATCTGTAGGGGGCGCTGTTGGCCTACTTCTAATTAAATTAAAAGTAAAATAGCCTACACAAGTAACATTTAGACTGTTTTTGATCAAATAAAGCAGTAACTGATGTCATAAAATAATGAGTATGTTTTGATTTAAAGGTCAGAAGTTATAGCTTGCATGAAAAAAACAAACATGACACAAACATGACACTTCTAAATTAAATAATTTTATATATACTGATTTATTCATTAAAGTGTAATGTGTTTTATTTTTAAAACAAATCATAAGCTCTAAAAGATTTTCAGAATTTTTACAACTCTTTTGCTTTAGACCATCTACAAATTTTAAATCTTCTAAATAAAATAAAATGTTAGGGATAACACTGCATCTTTCTGGGGGGGGAAAATGCAGCGATTGATATATAGTTTATTTATAATTATTTTCAAAGCTTCAATGTGCTGTCAAAAAACCTTCATTATGGTTTATTTAATTCTAACAAATAAGTTCTTGCTAAAAACTTACCAAAATTAAAAATATTTTGCTTATAATTTCTGCACAGGAGAGCCTTGGTGTTGTTTCCAAACAAAAAGGGAATATATCGGTATAGGTATCGGCCAAAATGATTTGAAAAATATCAGCATATCGGATATCGGCAAAATCCAATGTCGTGCATCCCTTATAGTATAATATATATATACACAAAGATGAGACATCCCATTTTGATGTCCACATCAAATTAAATTTCATATTAAATGAATGAAAGAAGCGATTTTAATAATAAGAAATTTTATTTTTTTAATTTATTTATTTTTTTCCAAATGATTAAAAACGTCTTCCTATAACCTAGGGTTAAACCTAGTGGTTTGATGGGTAGTGGTAAAAATTGGTAAAGATTTAAAATTACAATTCATTAGCTTTTGAGGGCTGCACTGTGATCCTTAAATAGAGTATTTTGATGTCATTAATGATTCTTTTTCTAAATATGCCTGACAGGATTTTTTTTTGGTATATGAACTATTGTTACATTTTAGTGGGTGTCTTATGTAAATCGTAGTAAAAAATGTACAATAGTCATTATTTTTTGCAAAAAAATAAAATTGAACACTAGACATTATAATGACTGGAGAAAAAAAATTAAAGCTGTGTTCAACGTATAGTTTTGATGCCTGACCCATATTTTATGTATATTAACCAGAGAACGAGGCTCACTGCTGTGGCCAACAACTAAACCTCTGTTGACAAAAATAATATTGATGTATAATCCTTGTGTGTTAAGACATGTGCAGTACACTACAGCCCACCACCAGGCAAGGAATAGAGTTTTGACATTCAAAAGAAATTGTGTGTTGATTTTGGTAGCATGCAATCACTCCACGCTTAGGCTCTTATCTCAGTCCTCACCGTGGCTTGCACTGGGCTTACCTGGCCAGGGACTGGGGCTAGCTGGCCTGCCTGCTGGACCTGTTGAACCTGCTGTTGCTGCTGCTGCTGCTGTTGTTGTTGTTGTTGTTGCTGCTGCTGTTGCTGCTGCTGCTGTTGCTGCTGCTGCAATACTCTCGCCTGCTTGTATAAACACAAGCAAACAGGAAGGTATATGAGACACTGAAACTGCCAAGTGCAATATGCATTTCTTCTGACTATTTATGATTACATCAACCAAGACGAATGTCAATAATAGGTGTAAAAAATGTTATTATGCATTTTGCATTGTTTGCAGTTTGCGGAGCTTTACCTGCATTGCCTGCTGGAGCTTCAGATGTTGCTGCTGTTGTTGGCTGAGTGAGCTGATGGACTGATGCTGTCCGGGAGCCATTTGTGCTAACGACTGGGGCACCATGACTTGTTGCTGTTGCGAATGAGGGGGCATCTGACCTGCCACTCCCTGAGCCTGTACCTGGGCTTGACCTTGAGCTTGAACCTGGGCTTGGACCTGAGCCTGGACCTGGGCTTGAAGCTGCTGTTGCTGCTGCATTTGGGCCTGGGCTTGAGCTTGAGCCTGAGCCTGAGCCTGGGCTTGGGCCTGTGCCTGTGCCTGGGCCTGAGCTTGGGCCTGAGCTTGAGCTTGGGCCTGGGCCTGGGCCTGAGCTTGTGCTTGTGCAACCTGTTGTTGGTGCAGTTGCTGCATTTGTGCTAACTGCTGCTGCTGCATTCTTGTTTGGTGCATCTGGAGGCAGAGCCATTAAAACAATAAATACTCAATGAGAAATGAAACAACACCAAAGGAACTCAGTTTCAATTAGGGCTGGATATTGGCACAGATAATATTAAAGTGCCACTATTATGGATTTTTGAAAATTACCTTTCATGCAGTGTATAACACAGCTCTAAGTGAATGAAAACATCCTGCAAAGTTTTAAATCTGAAAGTGCACCATGTATGAAGTTATTGGGCCTCATTCATGAAACATTCGTAAATATAGGAGTAAATTCTGAGTAATTTGCGTGTAAAACAGACCTTCCCGAAAACTCTCCTCTGGGTACACAAACGCTTCATAAACTTCCGATTTGATAGTTAAACATGCATATTTTAATGAATTCCAAATCAATAAATAGGGCACTCGTGCACACTCATTCACAATTAGCACACATTACAATTAGATGGCACAATTAGCCCCGCGATTACAGTTACACAAATTGTGTGTCCAGGAATGCAGTGGAATATTCTGGTCTACTTTCTCAGGTTGCATAAATGCAAAAAACTAATAGGGCATGTGCCTAACAATAAATATTCAGTACTGTGTGTCCACTTAAGCGTTTTTTTGCCAGCTGAAAAATGTCAGGCGCTCTTCTTAAAATGACCAGCTGGTGGCGCTTGAGAACACTTTGGTGGCACAGTGTTTTTCCAGCTGAGAAGCTTTGGTTGCTATGATGTGGAATATCCACTGCAGGTATTACTAGTATTTTGAAGAATTTTACTGAATATAAAAATGCAGTAACCAGCAATATTAACTTCTCTATTGTTGTTCAGTTGTTGTACAAGTAGGATGATTGGTTAGTGTAGTAGGCTATTTGTCCCGCCCCTCCTCCATTGATTGGACGGCTGGGTAAAAAGTGACAGTGACAAGCGCTGCGTTTACCCAAAGCTAAACAGTTTATCAACTCTCAGCAAAAAAAAGAAGAAAAAAAAAAAAAAAAAGAGCCAACAAACTATGAACACTTTCATGAATCCAAAAATTTACATCAGAACAGCTTTACGAACGATTTACACACAAATTCGTTCTGCTCGTGTTTCATGAATGTCTCTCCCAATGGCCCAATGTCTCTCAAAAGAAAGAGTCGACTCTGAATCATTGAAACGAGTCGTTTTTAAAACGAATCCAAAGCAGTTTCATGTTGACGTCAACATGAAACATTAGCATATTGCCCGCCCACTAGTTGGTCTTTTCCTGTTGGTCTGAATGAAAATGCATATTCATTCTTTGCCACTAGGTGCCAAGCTGTAAAATAGCCGTTTCTCCGGTAACGCTGTACACAAAGCAGCACTGCGCTCACAAACGCTGCTTTATCAGGCATTACAGGCATGATGAATGAAAATGAGACCAATCGGACCAATCACCGCAGATTATCGTCACGCAAAGGAGGGATTTGGAAAAATGAATCATTGAGCGAATCGTTTAGGGGTCATTGAGCAAGTAAGGTAAAAATAAATGCATATTATAAGACAATGAAAGTGTTTTTTGACCTTGCATGCATGTCAACCTGTTGTTGGGGACTCCCAAAACCAAAATATGAACCTTTCATTACGCATAATAGGGGCACTTTAATCGATTTGATGCCAATTCACAAACTTTTGATTCGCTTCTGATCCCTTTATTAATACTGTAAACTATACAGGGAATAGTGTCATTTGATACATTACTATAGTATTAAAGGTTAAAACTAATAACAGTCTCCAAAATCAATAGGAAATGTGTTGAACATCCTGTTTTACAGAATATGGAAGTTTGTTGCACATAACGCTTATCGCTATTTAGGCCTATATTTAGATATAATCATCAATACTCAAAAACTGAATTATATAAAAACATGTAAATTGCACATAACATCAGCTTTTTAATAAAAGTTATTTCTAAAATTATTTCTATTTCAGTTCGTTGTTGAAACATAAACATTTAGATGGTGGCTAACGTCATTTATTCCAAATACAATACAGTGCATATATTCAGCAAAATGCTCTTCTCCAGAGTTTTTTCTAGTTGACAATATCGAGTCTATGGACACTGAATGGCTTTCCTGAGGCATTGTGACATTGCTTACAACCTCATTGACATCTTTCTATGTTTAAAACACAGATTGAGTGATTATATGAGACATGATACATTTCAACATATCTTCTGATGTTCATTTATGTTGATTTTCTGTTATAACTTGTAGTAAAGAGGAAAGGATGAGCAGGTGAACTGAGGCAGTTTAAATAGTTTAAATGCACCGTTTAATGGTTATTTCAACAAACTGAAGTAGAAATAGAATTTTATCATTAAAAAGTTGATCTGTGCAATTTTAATGTTTTATACAACTCAGATTTTTAAATTTGAATATTGATGATTATATCTAACAAAGCTTAACAAAAAACTCTTACTGGATGGCAGATGTGCTACAAAAATTGTTTAGTGAAGTTATGTTCACACATCAACAGAAAACAGCATAGACAGTTCATCTGAAAATCAGTTTATCAAAATTAAGATCAATTCATTCTGATTAATCGATATTGTCAACCCAGCCCTAGTTTTAACTGATTATTAGACTAGGTCTTAAATGTATTTCTCCAAAAAGAGGGGAAATTATCAGTGATTAATGATTTAAATTTTACATTTTCATCCAAAAAAAATAAAATAAGTAGGGTTACAGAAGACTCGGAATAAGTTTTACAATTATGACAAATTATTCCAGAATTTTATGTTTTAAGTAAACTAACCCTTTAATTCAAAAGACATTCATGCAGTATTCAATGGATCATCACCACCACCATTTAAAGGGGTCATCGGATGCGACATGCACTTTTACAAGTTGTTTGAACTGAAATGTGTGTTGACAGTGTGTGTACACAACCACCCTACAATGACAAAGATCCACCCAGTGTTTTTTTTTTTAATCTCGTTAAATCATTTCCCCTCTCTCATATCAAGCCATTCTCAGCTGCCTGTCTGTGTGACGTCACACAGACCCAGGCCCCTCCCATGATTGTTGATTGACACTAGCATTTTACCTTAGACCTGCCCTGAGTGAGCTGTCATCAGTACGCCACTGTTTCGACGCCGGAGCAGGAGTAGACAAGAATGGCTCCTAAGCGATTGAGGTGTTTTGTTGTTGGATGTAATAATGAACATAGCGGTCGTCATTTACTCCCAACATCTGAGTCACTGTCGACACAGTGGATTACGTTTGTTTTTGAAGGGAATGCACCCCCCGATCTACCTAAATGCGTTTATGTTTTTCGCAAATCATTCGTGATCCAGCCTCACCTACAGAAGAAGTGAGTATAAGGTCTTTCCTAATAACGTGCTAGTTAGCAAGTTCCGCAACTAGGGTATAACTGCAGCCTGGAGATCTCCAAATGGGGGCGGGAACTCCAAAAGGGGGTGGGAGCTCCAAAATAGGGCGTGGCTTCCCCCCATTGACAGACAGGCACGACATGCATGCGCAATTTCTTCTCCCAATCAACTTCAGCGCAAACTCCGCCCCACAGACGATTCTAAAGATTTTATTGGTTGTGTCAATCACAGTGTTAATTTCCTACACTATACTACAAAAATGCTAACCCCTAAACCTACCCCACACCTGACCCTAACCTGAATAGCATGGTAAAGAAAGATGCAGTTCAGGAGATAAGCAGTTAATAAGATAATGCGATATGAGATCGCAAAGCCGGCCGTTCCGTAACTCCCCGACCGGACCTCACCGGATAATGGCACCTTTTTTAGTTACAAGCAGCGTCACTACCCCCCTCCTACCCTGCGAATCTTGAGCCCCGGGACGCCCCCATTGCTTAAAACAAAGCGATAGAGTAAAATCTTTCCCCTGCGCTGCACTGGGATGGCTCGCGGGAGAGCTCATGGGTGATTCTCGTTTATATCATTAAGCAGAGGTTCAAACTCCGGTCCGAACACCACTGGCCACTAGGGTTGGGCGATGTCTACAAAATTGGAATCGGACGATGTCTACAGTGAAACGTCGTGACGGACGATGACATTGAGGGGCGGGGGGAGTTAGGGGGGTGTGCCCGAAGCGTGAATCAATATTCAGAAAGACACGGGAAACACATAACGATTGCTTGTTACATTACAGTACATAAAATTTCACTTACCACATAAACAGAGTAAGGAGAGTTGACTGAGGACCATGGCAAATGGTTTGCAGATCCTCAGCACCACTGGCAAACATCTAACCTTGTAAAATGTGTGGTAAGTACTCCCGCTCCATAGTTTAAACAGACTTGCGCGATCACGAATCTCGAAAGTGAAACTAAAAAGCGATCGTTCATTCAAAAGCAGTTTCACTGCCAGGCATAATAGCAGCTCCCTGATGCCCGCAATTATATACAGTATAATTATCCAATGATATAACTGCGAGAGAAAGTATTGAAATATGTATTTTCCTCCCATTTTGTATTTACTCCCTTTAGGGGTTCCGTAGAACACGTAATTTTCTTTCCAAACACGTTATTGGGATGCGGCAGATTTAGGGGGGATCACGATGTCAGCTCAACATCACGATGTCTATCAGCCATCGGCGATGGACGATGGCATCGTCTATCGGCCCAACCCTACTGGCCATGAGCTTTGGGCTCTGCTCTCATGGAGAATATTGATTTATATAGCATATTTTAATTTTAGATCAACTAGAAACAATGTTTAATTTATAAAGTTTAATTTTGAAATGTAAGTCAATAACAATTGGCTGAAGCCAGAGCCAATGGTGAAAGTCTTTGCGCGAATAGACCCCGCCCCATTTTGGAGGTTCTGCCCACTTTTGGAGTTCATGCCCCATTTTTGAGATCTGCAATCTGCAGTTACAGGTGCATCTCAGAAAATTAGAATATGGTGAAAAAGTTCATTTTTTCTTGTAACTTTTCAAAAAGTGAAACTTTCATATATTTTAGATTCATTACATGTAAAGTAAAACACTTCAAAAGTTTTTTTGTTTTCATTTTGATGATTAGAGTTTACAGCTCATGAAAGTCAAAAATCAGTATCTCAAAATATTAGTATATTTACTAAGATCAGTCAAAAAAAGGATTTGCAAAACAGAAAAGTTCAAGTTCTTTAAAGTATGTTCATTTATGCACTCAATACTTGGTCAGGGCTTCTTTAGCTCAAATTCCAGCATCAGTGAGGTGTGGCATGGAAGCGATCAGCCTGTGGCACTGCTGAGGCACTATTGAGCCTTCAGCTCGTCTGGATTGTTGGAT
>JAFVLL020022868.1:0-15756 GCA_021397915.2 Tor tambroides | reverse complement strand
TTTTCCACAGAAGAAAAAAAGGTGACATGAATGCCTGAATTTTCATTTTTAGGTCAACTATCCCTTTAAGTGAGAATACATATGTGTGTGAGACGGAGAGAAAAAGAGTGAGAGAAGTTCCTAAAAATGGAGAATTCAATCTTTCAGTAGTAGTTCCATTCCCTCACTTTCAGTGTGGACGTCAGACAAATTTCCACAATAAAAAACAGGCTTGATAGATTTTCCAGTGGTGTGGTGAGTGTGGATCTGTGAGTCTCACTAAAAAAGAAAGGTCTCCATCATTTCACCAAAGCACAGCAATATGCACTGAGACATCACGACTTCATGTGAAGAAGGGAAAATCATTAGATGAAGTGTCTGGAAGAGACATTTTCCAGAGCTTTCTTCTTCAGTTGTTGATGTAATTGGTGGCAGCTGTAAAATTATGGGTACATTGCCATGGAAACAAGCCTCGAGCTCAATGACAATAACTATGTGGCTTTACAGAGGAAGCGATATGAGTTTGTCAGCCTTTAAAACAATAGCATTTATGATTTAATGCAAGTTCAGGAAACTAAGCATTATTAGTCTATACAAAAACTGCATCCTCTTGCCTTTTAGGTGCATAGTGTACCCAGACATTTTAACACAAGTATACTAATGCAGTCAAGCTAAACCCCATCAATTTCACTGTAGACCAATTAGACAATATAAGCTTGACCTGCTGTTTACAGCAGTGGCAGGATGTAATGAGAGGGAGGCAATGATGTTCTCTCTGATGAGCCGCTCTCTGACGTTTGCTGTAGCCTGGTTCCGCTGTAAATTAAGTTAGGACAGCTGTGCAGCTCAGCAGAACCGTCAGGGGCATTGAAAACCCCGCACTGAGTATCTACGATGACTTACAGCAGAGATTTTACAAATTAAAAAATAAAAAACAATTCTGAAGAAACATTTCTAAATTCCACGATTAAAAACCGCAAAACAACTGTCCTACTTACATCAGAAAACAAGAAGTGATTATAATAATGAAGCTAAGTGTCTCTTCCATCTTTCCATGCACTTCAAAATAGGAAAATAATAAAGCAGCAGTGACCTTTTTCTGTTAGAGTACTTGCTTTGCCTCCTAATGGATTTAACAAGCAAACCTGTGTTTGTATACATAACAAAAATGGCATGAAATTAAAAGAATAGTTTATTTACAAATGAAAAATCTGTCATCGTTTATTCACAAAAAGAATTTTTTGTAGAACTTCCTAGCTTCTTTTTCCATAAAATGTAAGCAAATGGAAACTGGGATGCCAAGCTAAAAAAAATGATCAAAATATAATAAAAATAGTGTAGATGAACTTGAAACCTATATAATATTATTGTTTAAGGAACAGAACTTACAAAGCCTTGCACATGACATGCCACCAATTAAAAATACGTTCCCACAACTTTTTAATCAATCAACATATTTTATTAATTTATTCTCTCTTATTAGTTCAATCGTGGCCACATTGTAATAATTTGTTCCCTTGTTTCAATTTAAATTTGTTCAAGTATTTAATTAAATCACTACAACTGATTAAAACAAGGGAACAAATAAATAAATTGTGGCCACAATATCTTGATTTTAACCCAGATGTCATACAGACCAAATTTTAAGTTACTGAAACTTAACATTTGGATTGTGAATAAGATATTCAACAACAGCCTTCAGCATCACTGATGTCAAATCAGATTTGAAAACAATGGCTGATGTTCATTTAAAGTAATGGCTTAAATTTTGGTGTGTTCCTTCCACAAAAAGACTATACGGCTTCGGAAAACTATGATACTTTTATGTTGCTTCTTTGCAATTATTGAAGCTTGACAGCATTCATCTTCATTTACTGTCATTGTGTTCTTTATCAACAGTCAGTAAAAAGTCTCCTTTTGTGTTTCATGTAAGAAAGAGAATACATGAATTCGGAATGACATGATGGTAAGTAAATGATGACAATATAAATTTTTGGTAACACTTTAGTATAGGTACCAATATTCTCACTATTAACTAGTTGCTTATTAGCATGCCCATATTGGCTGTTTATTAGTATTTATAAAGCACATATTCTACATGACCATATTCTACATCCCTAATTCCTAATCCCCTTAACAACTGCCTTACTAACTATTAATAAGCCGCAAATTAGGAGTTTATTGAGGCAAAAGTCATAGTTACTGGTTTGTTAATAGCAAGGACTTTATAATGTGAGACCAAACTATTAAGCAATCTGATTCAAATGTTATATCACAACACAAACAAAAGAGTTTCTTCATAAACATATTGCATTCCAAGACAGCCAGTGACTAAAGATGTCATCAAACCTCTCATCACTCAGCATTCTATGACTTTCAGCTCAGCATTCATACCATCCCGGCAATGTGTAGGTCATGTGATCACTGGATTCTCAGTGTCCTTTAACAAGCCCACAGGACAAAGAGCATTTAAAAATAGAACAGACACCCAAGCTGCTCTCATCCATAATAAATGGTAGTGGATATCCAGTCAGCAGGCCTCACCTGCTCCCTACACACATACACAGCAATCACACAACCACCAATGCACTAATGAGGCCAGGCAAGAACATTTTACACACATTTAGAATTAAAATTCTCATTAAAACAGGACAAAAAAAGTATTTCTTTAACACTGTTACAGTTCACATAGTATGACATGGACTACAGTACTAAATTCTAAATAACATACAAAATATGACACATTGCTTTTGGTGACAATTGCATTACAATTTACTCCCCTATTGGTGATTATTCAGTAACTTGATCTGTAATAGTCAGAGTTCAATTTAACGTATGCTGTCCGCAAGCAGGGCCAGTAGCAGTCCATCTGGGAGGGTAACGGACACCAGGGGCAGGGCCTTTGATATGTGTTACAGGACACAGATGCATACACATACACAAACGTCATGAAAGAAACAGACACGGACAGCTGTGTGATTGCCACTGTGAATGAACTGCACTAGCTTACTGAAGCGTGTGTTGGGGGAGGACGTAGGCCATTAATTGAAATGTAACACTCATATTGATCCAAATGCACATTCATGCCCCTGGCCACCAATCCTCATTTAGCTGAACTCACGACAGGCACGGTGAACAAAGAAAATAAGGAGCGATCGGCCACACAATCTATCGTCAACCACAGTGTTAACCAAGTTTAAACGAACACAGAAAATAAGCAGCGATTAGTCACAAAATCTATCGTGTGATTGGAAATGTCAGGCTTTTTACGACATACAGATATGAGCTTGTAAGAACTCATCAGTCTCTAAAGTTTTGAATTAATCTGTATAGTTTGAGCATGTGTTTGTAGAAGGGTCAGTGACATGTAAGTTTTAAAGAAATTGATACTTTTATTCAGAAGGGATGCATTAAATTGATCAAGAGTGACAGTAAAGACATTTACATTATTACAAAACATGTCAATTTCAAATAGATGCTGTCCTTTTAAACCTTCTTATTAATCAAAGAATAATAAGCAGCAAATCAGAATGATTTCTGAAGGATCATGTGACCCTGAAGACTGGAGTAATGATGGCTAAAAATTCAGCTTTGTTATCAAAAGAATAATTTACATTTGAAAATATGTTAAAAAAGACAACAGTTATTTAAAATTGTGATAATACTTTACAACATTACTATTTGTACTGAATTTTTAATCAATTAATTGCAGCCCTGGTGAGCATAAGAGACTTCTTTAAAAAAAAAAAAAAACTTACAGACCCCAAACTTTTGAATGTTTTATTTTTTTCTTTTCAATAATTTAATTCTTTTAACAAGGCTTTTTCTTCATTATTTTATCAGGATGGTTGTATCACCCTGACATTTTTTACTTCACACCCTCCCAAAAATGAATTAGAATTCAGAAATAAAAAACATAGAGAAGGTGTATTGTCTGTTGCAACATATTTTATTTATGTATTTTTGAATAACTTAGATTAAGACAAACAAAATGAGCATCATGTCATTGATCCATAAAAATGATTAAAGCTAAGCATTTGTGCCTGTATATAAATGTGCTCTTTGAGGGTTCAAATTAAGACCCTTTGAGGCCCCTTCTGTGCAGATCTGCTTGATCAACTGATCTGTGAACATCAGAGGAGACAAATCCTTTTGGATTTAATTTTACGGCCTGATTTCCCATGAATCCCCTCTAAAGTTGTTTGAGTGACATATTAGGAATAACGATCAGATGTGGTTTTGCTTGAACAAGAAAGCAGGGAAAAAAGGAACATAGAGACACCAGAAAGAGAAAAATTTTGAGAGCTGAAATATGTGAAAACAAATTAGAAGCCATTGACCCAAAGTTCCATTAGCGGACCCCAGCATTCCTGCTTACCAGCCATTACCACAAACACACTTAACTGAGAAACTGTGTGTGTGTGTGTGTGTGTGTGTGTGTCAGTTTATAAACCATCTGTTTATTTTCTGTCTTTCGACATGGATGATAATCAAAGATGTCATTAAAATGTACAGCACTAAGTCACAAAGCCAAACTTAATTGATGTCAAAAGGGTAAATCCAAAGTCTAATCGCCGAACCACGAGTAACCATGGTAACACTAACTGGACAGAAAAACACTGGTCTGATTCAAAAACTTGTGGGTCGACCCACAAATCTAGGGAACTGCCACTGTGCCTTCCAGTAGCAGGACATGGCTACACAGAGAGTTTATTTACTGCGGAAGTAGACATAACAGCATTTTAATGTACTTGGAGGTCACCAAATGAAGGAAGAGTTCCTCTGGTGTAACCCTTGGGTTTTATGCCTTGCTAATGGTCATAATGCTGACAGATTAAGCATGTAACCTCTAAATTCTTATCAATGATGTTACAACAAAACAACTACTATAACTAAAACAATTCAGCATCACTTTAAAGCAATAGTTCATCATCAAAAATGGAAAATTCTCTCATAATTTACTCATCCTCATGCCATTCCACACCTGAACACAATCAAAGATATCCTGAAGAATCCAGCCTGCTCTCCTGTATACAGTGAAACTGAATAGGGACTGGGCTGTCAAGGTCTAAAATTGACAAGAACTACCATAAAAGTATTATAAAAGTAGTCCATCCAACTCATGAGCAACATACCAAGTCTTCTGAAGTCAACAACTTATAACTTATGCTGTTTTTCATTGATTTGAAAATTTGAACACCTGCAAATGCAAATAGGATTTACATCACAGGTAAAAGTTTTCAGTGAATAACTAATTCAGTTATGGTTTGTTCAGAAAAATTCAGTGTGATGAATAGCATATCACCAAACATTAGGATCTGCACACAAAAATATAAGCAAAAGTTTATGTAGATTTATTCCACTGAGGCCTCAAAAAAAATGGAGTATAGCAATATAGGTCTATTAAGTACTTTAATGGCAGTTTTATTGTGTTTCTTGTCACATAACATTCAAAAGTTCTGGGTTTTTAAGATTTTTTCTTATTTATCTATTTGTTTTTATTTATTTATTTTTATTTTATTGCTCACCAAAGCTGCATTAAGTTGAACTCCAATAAAACATAAATATTGTGAAATTTTCTTACAATTATATAAAAAAAACTATTTTAATAAATTTTAAAGCATGATTTATTTCTGTAATAGCAAAGTTGAATTTTTAGCATCATTATTCTAGTCTTCAGTGTCACATGATCCTTCAGAAATCATTCTAATATGCTGATTTGGTGAAACATTTCTTATTATTATCACAGTTGAAAACAGTTGTGCTGCACATTTTTTTGTGGATGCCATGGTACATATTTCTCAGGATTCTTTGATGAATAGAAAGTCCAAAAGAATAGTATTTACCTGAAATAGAAATTTCAAAGTAAGTCAAAAATCACTTTCTGTTAAAATTGATGCATCCTTGCTGAATAAAAAAAAAAAAAATCTTACTAACCACAAACTTTTGAACAGTGTGTGTATATTTGTACTTTCTGAAGCTTTTCCATTCAACTTTAATTGCATGGAAGAAGAGCATCAACATTAAGCTAAATTGCTCCTTTTGTGCTCCACAGAAAAAAGAAAGCAAAATGGGTTTGGAACAATATGTGGGTAAGCAAATTAAACAATTTTCAGAATTTTTGGGTGAACTATTCCTCTGAGTGCATGAAATTCCTTGATCTTTAAATGATGTTCCTGGCATAAAAGACTGTTTTTGCACAAAATGAGGATGGCAAACTTCATTTTGGCGCTTTCATGTGTATTCAAGTATTACTTTAGTAAGGCAACATCTGAATTATGGTGGAATCAGAGCCTCCTGTAGCCTATTAGTTCCAGATGGAACTTTCCTTTTTTGCATAACAGGTAATGGATAAACAGACAGCACTCCCGAGACTCCTTCTCCTGTTCTGAGAGATGAAGTAATGCAGGTGACATGTCAACTGTTAAGTAAGACTGCTACAATCATTGCAGCTTAGGTCACAGCAGAATCCTTCTAAAGCAAAACTATTCATTTCAAAGAGGTATGGCTGAAAAAAGATGATGGTGGCAATGATGGAGATTTGACAGGTGGCAGGTGCCCAATTTATGAGGTTTAAAATACGTTTGAGCCTTCATTCATTGACATTTATCGGATGCCCTGTTTTTACCTTTTAGTTAGAAACTCCCATCTGAGCACGTTAATAGCCCTGTCCTATATTTCATATTTAGGTCATTACGTGAATAAATTACAGAGGTTGTAATAGAAATTAAGGCACTATTACACTAAAAGTGGGACTTGAATCAAACGAAGACTTTAAGGTTGTACTTCACTCACCACCAGTACAGAAGTGCGCACCACCTCGGAGACGCTCTGGCGTAACTCAGCGGCGGTGCCCGGCTTACTCAGACCCCGCGTAAACTTTCGTGTCTCGGGCTGAGCCGAAGAGGCCATCGCACCTTGCTTGTATTTAAAAGATGAATTGTATGATTACATGTCTATAGGCAAAAATGTACGCAGTCCTACGAGGAAGTCCTCAGTTAGGACCTGTCCTTCACAACAAGACGCAGCGACGCATTCCCAGTCCCTACAGTAAACAACACCATAGAGGGAGATGGTCATCTATCCTCTTCCAAACTACATTCTTCTGTGTTTGTTTTCGCAGCGTCGGATGGAAGATGAGAGGTTCCCGTTCCCGTTGTGCTGTTACACTTAGTGAGCGACGGTTCCCCGGAGTCCCGCGTCGCTCAGTGCCAGTTTCGCACCGCCCGTGCGTGTCAGTGCGTGCTGAAGCTCCCGCGCGAGCAGCAACGCCTCCCCTCAGAAACTCAGCGGAGCCAAGGAGGTAAATTGCTTCCATGTAAACGCACATGTCATTGAACTGATGTGTGTGTTATTTATTCTTTTGAAACGCCATAAAACATATTACGCAATTTAAAACATCACGAAATGGGCTCAAGTTTTGTTAATTAATCAAATGATAATTGTTTATTATATTGTTACTTACCTGTTATTTGGCTTTAAGGAATATATAATGCATTAAAACACTATAATCAAATGAACTTGCATTATAGTCTTAACTGTACAGTCATTATAGTAAAGATGTATCCACAGTCTCCGGGTTCAATTATTTATGAAAACATACAATGCAGTACAACATGTATTATGAGAGCTTATGAATTCCTTTATACAGGCTTCATAAAAGGTGCACCAATTATTCCAGATATAAATTTCAATTTTACTTTAGAGTGATGGTAACAAAGCAATAAATGCTTCAATAAAAATGCATGCATCAATTCTGATGGGTCAAGGTTAGAAAAACATTGTGTCCCCAACAAAGTAAAAGAATTACTTTTAAACATTTTGCATAATATATACCCCACTAATGAGATTACATCAAAATTTGATAATCCTCATTTGATTTGTAACTTCTGTAATTTCAGTCTATTGATCATCTTTTTTTCAAATGCCCCCATGTTAAAAAATTTTGGTCTGACTTGTCAAAATTCCTTGCTTCAAAACATAATTTAGACATTGATTTAACTATGTGTGAAATATTCTGTTATTTTTCTCATTGTAAATATAACATAGAATATTTAGGAAATGTATTTATTTTATTAGCAAAATATTTTATTCATAAATTACCCAAATTAAATAATTTTCTTTGTGACTTTAATTACCAAATTATAACACTAAAAATATTAACACCAAAAATGTCAAATTTATGAAACTGTATAATGATCTGCTGAATGTTACGTAATCTGATTTACTACATCTTTCTTATTTATACTTTTTCTCTTTTCTTTATTGTCTTCCTATATTATTTCTGTATTCATAATGTCATCCAATGTTGTATTTAATTGTTGAAGATTATTCTTGTTTATACTTGCAATAAAAAGGTTAGAATAACATGTTTTAGTGCGCCGACTAGTGGTGATGATCTCATATTGCAATTCCAAATGCTTGACTGAAGTACATTTTCAACACATTGTAAATAAACTGAGACTACGCAAATGCAAATGCAAAGCATAATTTAATTTAAATCTGCAAATAGCAATACACTTTTACAGTCTGCACCTTCTTATACAAATCACAAATTTCAAAATGTCTCATTCGAGGGGGTAATAAAATGATTGATCACGACACTACGATTACAACGATTGTGTTAACAGGAGAATAACATCATACAAACACTCATCCACGCATACATGCACAAACACACACATACGTGTGCATAAACGCACTAGGGTCGCGGCTGAAAGTATCTTGTGCTCTTTAAAGACATGCAACTGTCAGTTCAGGTGTGGATAATATGGAACTCTGCTTATATGATTATAATAACAGCGTCCGATTCACTATCACTGACATGGCAGAGCAGTTTAGTAACCCAAGAAGGTTTGATTTCAGACCAGAGCTGCTTGCTTCATGTCTTTGTGCATAGCAAAAAATGCTGCTCTTGTGTGCTGTGCTTTGAAAAAAGCCTATTTTCAGGTTTCTATCTGATTAAACCTTTGCCCTTTGTTGACTCCTTGTTCATCAAATGATTGGAACAGGTAAGTGCGTAAGAAGATGCACATCCCCATAGGAATAGTTACAAACATGCAGCACAAAAACCTTTCACACGACTAAAGACAAGACACGAAGACACAGGAACAAATGCACACTCACTCACACATAGAAAAATAAGTAAATAACAAGTAGGTCCAAAGCATCATTAGACAGTTTAACAGGATCCAAACAGTCAGTTTACTAGATCAAGTGCAGCTTTGTCTTGCGTCTCTGAGTAAAGCTTGTCCAGAAAGCGAAAAGTGTGACTTCTGCGTCTGATCATATCAGATGTTGCCTTGGTCTCTGTACAGTCACACCATTTCTAAATATTGTCTTGAATGTCTGATGCTGAGATACATAGTGCCACCACAGTGAAATGTGTTGAATTGTTTTTTTATAGTCTGTTGGCTTCTTTTAGACCTCAGAAAGGGAAGCCTGCTGTCATTTTGCACACACAACAGCACTTACAATATCAGATGCTGTGAACACAGTCACGGAACTTCAGTAATATTGTCTCATAAGTCTCAAAGCTGCAGGAAACTGTGCATGGGAAAATATTAGAAAATGTAAACATATTTAGCAGGTCCGCATGGGCAAAAATGAAAGCTTTGTAACCTTACAAGTTAAATGACTAAAATTAGTGTTAATGAGTAATCTTATAATCTTATAACAGGGCTTCCACGTATATCTTTCATAGAGGTTACACTCACAAAGAGCAATGAAATATTTTAGAAATGAGCATAACTAAGAATTAACATTGACTATACAAATTTCCATTACTCTAAGAATTTTTTCCAGGTCTAGTAATCAAAATTCCCTGACATTTCCAGGTTTTCCGTGACCTTGGGAATGTGATGATTAAGTACACATTTACACTGGTTTAATATTAGGGACCATTTCAAATGGTCAAAATAATTATGATTTATAACTTCAAGCAAAAAAGGGCAACTAAAAAGTGGCTTGCTTACTTAAAAAAAAATACAAACATTAAACCAAAAGATGGCTGCATAGCTCTTTTCAATGTAAATCCACTATAACTCTTACTGGGCTTGCAATTGGGGTTAAATTTAAGACATTTACATGGTCCAGCCCACATCTGTCTCCACAGCCTTCGGACTTGTAGAGCTGTAGAGTTTGATTTTACATCTTTTCATGAGCAAAGTAAGGTCCATGTTCAAAAGTCACAGTCATTGGGATCTGAGAAGCGAGATCCCCCTCGACCACCTAGATAGACGGCAGAGGCTGATTTAGGTCTGCTAGTACCGGCCTGATTCTGGTTCTGACCGGGCCCTCCATGGCGACTGTTGTTGTTGACTTCAGCATCCAGTGTATCTGTGGTGATAACCCAGCTGGCAGGGCGCCACTTCTTCAGAGCGTAAGGTGTCTTCACTCGCTTCTTGATTTTATCTCCTGATCCCTCTGTTACGTCACCGGCAGAGTTGCCTCCTGTGGGCGAACCAACAGATTACAACATAAGCATATGTAATTTTAAAATGTAAAACAATGGGCCTCATTCATGAAACATGAGAAGAATGGATTTAGTTTAGTTCCAAAACTGGAGTTTTTCAAACAATTTACAGAGCAATTCATTATGCTCATGTTTCAGGAAAAAGGTCCAACATTTAAAAAAAGGCCTGAAAGAGTAGTAAAAATGATAGTGTTAACAATAAAAAAAAGAAAAAAAAAATATGAAACGGGTGGGAAATTAACTTAACTTAGGATAGTGAACGTCCAGTTTTACCAGTCACTCAGATTTTAACCAGCCAACAGTGAAACAGTGAATAAATAGTATTATTTGGCAATATTTCTGTCTATTATTATAATTTTGAGGGAGTCACCACAAATGGGTCGACCCTGGCTGACACAGACAATGACATAACCGTAAGTCAGCCATCCAGCTATCCCATCCAACCACACCTAAATACCCCTAAACATAAAAAATACAATTTAATGTAACTTTAGATCATGTTATCATGTTAATTAGCAATAACTAAATATTAAATAATTATTATGCACTGTTACAGGAAGCTTGACAGATATGAGCTCTTAAATAGATAAAAAGAAAAGTTTGGAAAACTTAACTTTTAAGAAATTAACACAGAAGAAAAGCATAATACTTAAACTCATTTGATTTTGTGTTGCACAAATTTTTTATCTTATTCTGCAATGTGAAAGTAAGCTATTTTCTGCAAATCTGCGAGACTTCTAATTAATTCACCGCTATAGGTAAACAACTAGAATAAAAACAAAGTGCAGTAAATGGTAAAACTAGAGGTACAATGGTAAAAACCGTTAAAAAGCAATAGAAACCAGCTTGTTTATAATTACAGTACAAGATAATATGCTAAAAAAAATACCAATATCAAGTTTGCAATATCAAGTAGAATTAGGAGCTAAAAATGACTGGAAGTGGACGACACTGGAGGCCTCGCACATTCAAGTTACCAGGACGCATCTGCTCTTAAATGTCACCCTGGACCACAAAACCAGTCTTAAGTAGCATAGGTATATTTGTAGCAATAGCCAAAAATACATTGTATGGGTCAAAATTATCGATTTCTCTTTTATGACAAAAATCATTAAGATATTAAGTAAAGATCAATTTTTCGAAGTAAAGGGTCAATTTTTCGAAATTTACACATCTCAATTTTGAAAAATTGACCCTTATGACTGGTTTTGTGATCCATGGTCACAAATTAAAAATAAGGTGGATACAGTGACAGTGATATATACATTGCCGTTCAAAAGTTTGGGATCAATAAGATTTTTAATGTTTAGATCAAAAATACAGAAAAACAATTTCTAGTGTTGGTTTCCTTTTTTAATATACTTTAAAATATAATTTATTTTTGTGACGCAGCGTTGAATTTTCACCAGCCATTACCCCAGTCTTCAGTGTCACATGATCCTTCAGAAATCATTCTAATATGCTGATTTATTATCAGTGTTGAAACTGTTGTGCTGCTTAATATTTTTTTGGAACCTGTGATATGTTTTTCTTTGATTCTTTAATGAATAAAAAGTTAAAAACAACAGCATTTATTCAAAATAAAATCTTTTCTAACAATAAAAGTCTTTACCATGACTTTTTATCCATTTAACACACCCTTGCTGAATAAAAGTGTTCATTACTTTAAAAAAAAAAGGAAGAAAAAAATGCAAATGTCTATTTTGAATAAACACTGTTCTTTTTAACTTTTTATTTATCAAAGAATCCTCAAAAAAGTATCACAGGTCCCAAAAAATATTAAGCAGCACAACTGTTTCTAACACTGATTATAAACCAGCATATTATAATGATCTCTGAAGGATCATGTGACACTGAGGACTGAAGTAATAATGCTGAAAATTCAGCTTTGCTTCACAGGAATAAGTTATATTTTAAAGTATATTAAATTAGAAAACTTATTTTAAATTGCAATAATATTTCACAAAATTATTTTTTTTCTGTATTTTGGATCAAACAAATGCAGCCTTGATGAGCATAAGAAACTTCTTTAAAAAACATTAAAAAACTTACTGATTCCTAACTTTTGAATGGCACTCTATACATTGCATCACATTTTGAATCTACATACCCCTTGAAAAAACTCTTTGGTTCTGCAAAAAAGAATATTTAGCATTCAATAGGGCAAATTTAGCTAAAAGAGGTTGAGTTTGCAGCACTGATACTCACCTAGTAATGGCAGTGTGGTGATGGACAGATCCAGTGAGTTGGGTCTCTCAGGTCTGCGCACACGATTCTGTCTGAGCAGGGCCTCCCCTTGTGTCTGAGCTTGGGTTTGGGCCTGTGGAGGAACCACGGTTGGGGCAGGACATGGTCCAGGCAATACAACAGGCTCCACATTTGAAGACGACGGAGCATCTCCTGTTGGACCAAGATTCTCACTGTTCTCTCCTCCCTCTCCTCCACCCTCAGTGTCTCCCTCGCCCTCTCCCTCGCCATTGTTGTTATTGCTGTTGTTGTTGTTCGCATTGTCAGGATGCGCCTCTCTTCTCAGAAGAGGCTCCTGCTCGTCAGGGCTAGTGTTCAAGAGGCCGAAGGTCAAGTCCTCTGAACTCATGGCGCCCTTCCAACGAACATCAGCGGCATTGGCTGCACTTCCTGCTGACTCAGGTACTGCACCGGTCGCATATTTACCCACTGCTGCCGCAGCATCGTTGTTGGCAACGGTAATCGGCCTGGCCTCATGTGCTGCGCTCACCGCACTGGCTTTAGCCACACCCATCTCGACTTTCTTCAGATTCGACTTTCCGAGTTTGCCAAACTTCATCCGCAGTGATGAAGACGACAAGGTGGGTGTTTTCCCAGAAGGTTTAGCATTGAGACTTAGGCTACTCGGCCTCTTAGGGACGTTCTGCTGCTTAGGTAGGATGGTTATAGGGTTGTCAACATTCCGACCAGAACCCTGTGACCCTGAAACCTCAGAAGCCATCTTCATGAGAGGGTAGAATGGGCCATGTGAGGACGATCTTTCCGGAGAGCAGAACTGTTTCTGCGAATGCTCCATCAGGCTCTCGTCGGAGCTCTCTCTCAAGTTCCTCTGGACTTCATTTGGGTCCAGTTTTGGTATCTCCAGGTCTTCCCGGGTCAGCTGAGCACAGGGAGGGCCAGTGTTGCCCACTGGTGGAGGCTGTGTGGCATTGCAGGACTCTGAGATAGGAGTAGGGGAGGTGCTTTCTGTGCCAGACTGTCGTGATTGGGCCTGCTGCCACTCGTAGTTGATGCAGTTCCTGTTCTTCTCTGTAGGGTTAGGCCCTCCCACTGTGGGCGGGTCCATTGAGGTGTCATTGTGGAGGGGTTTATCAGCACCCTCATGGTCTTCAGTGTTTGTGGAGGAGTGCTCAAGGAAAGAACCCACCTTAGGTGCCTGCCTTCCAGTAGAGAAGTTCCTAGAAAATTTAAGTAAGTATCACATAAGATGAAGGCATACACAGACTTATGCACATTGCAAATGTTTATTAATTGATTAATAATTATCTGGAGTTCTACAGACTTTTTAACTGGAATTAACTGGGGATGTGCAGTGCAGTGTTAAATATTACTGGATCATATTATTGATTATTAATTACCTGAGGTTGAATTAATTGTTAAGATATTATTGCTTTTGGATTTTCATTAGTTATGCAGTGAGTACTAGTTATTTATTGCTTGTGGTTGTACAGTGCAGTAATGAGATTGTGAGCGATTACTGATTATCAGTGAGTGGTCAGTGATAACTGGTTACTGATTAGCTGTGGATATAGAGTAAGTGGTCAGTATTACAGATTACCTGTTGTTGTACAGTTATTAGTCAGTAATTATTGATAACCTGCAGTTGTACAGTGAGTTTTCAATGACTATTGGTTACCTGTGGTTGTAAAGTGATTGGTCAGTGATTATTGATTATCTGTGTTTGTATGGTGAATTGTCAGTGATTACTGGTTATTGATTACCTGTGGTTGTACAGTGAATAATCAGTGATTGTTGATTACCTGCGATTTTACAGTGAGTGTTTAGTAGTGATTGGTTATTGGTTACCTGTGGTTGTATGTGAGTGGTCAGTGAATACTAGTTACTGTACAACCACAAGTAACCAGTAATCTATAATCACAGGCCATTAACTGTATAACCACAGGTGATCAGTAACCAATAATTACTGTACAACCACAGGTAATCAGTAACCAGTAACTTATAATAACTGACCCCTCACTGTATAACCACAGGTAATCAATAATCAATAACCAATAATCACTGACCATTCACTGTACAACCACAGATAATTGGTTACCTATAATCACTGACCATTCACTGTATAACCACAGGTAATCAGTAATCAATAAGAACTGACCACTTACTGTATAACCAGAAAATTATCAATAACCAATAATCAGTAGCTGCATTTCCATTACCCTTCAAATTGCACAATTTGCGCAAACTGAAATTGCGATCGATGAGCACAGTTCTGAACAGCATAGGTAAGGGATTGCGAGAGGAAAAAATTATGTTTTAGTCACATAACATTGGTTAATGAAAATGCTGTCATTCCACAATAGTTTTTTTAACAACATTTAGAAGATATCGCAAAAGTTTTGCGCAAATATGTAAAGGAAACCAGGTTACTAACCACTCATTGTTTAACTGTATAGCTTCAAGTTATGAATAACCAATAATTACTGACCACTCACTGTATAGCCACAGATAATAAATAATTATTGGTTATTGATTACCTGTGGTTGTACAGTGAGTGGTCAGTAATTATTGGTTTCTTATTACCTGAAGCTATAAAGTGAGTGATTATTGGTTATTTATAATTTTATGGTTATACACAGTTAGTGGTCACTGATTATAGGTTACTGATAACCTGTGGTTGTACAGTAATTATTGGTTATTGACTACATGTGGTTGTACAGTGAATGGTCAGTGATTATTGATTATTGATTACCTATGGTCATACAGTGAAGGGTCAGTTATTATAAGTTACTGCTTATTGATTACCTGTGGTTATACAGTAATTATTGGTTATTGATTACCTGTGGTTGTACAGTGAGTGGTCAATAATTATTGGTTTTTGATTACCTGTGATTGTATGGTAAATATTGGTTATTGATTACCTGTGGTTAAACAGTGCAGTGCTGGGGTTGAGAGCAGGACTGACTGACTTTTCTCGATCCCAGATAAGGAGCAGTTCAGCGAGTCTCTCCTCTGCACACTGAGCCGTCAGTCGGGCTTCAGCATCCTGATCCCAGCAGTCTTCCATTGTCTCTTTCAGAGAGTGCACCGTCTGCACA
>JAFVLL020022862.1:0-49344 GCA_021397915.2 Tor tambroides | reverse complement strand
GTGATAATTTGTTTCATGGATGATACTGTTCAGTATAATTGTCTCAGTCAGTGGAGCATGTGTGTTTCTGTTGCTCTCCATGTAAGGGCAGATGCAGTTTTAGCCTTGCCAGCAGGAATACTGACAAAATGTTCACTGACTAAGATATTTTTTTCTCAAAGACAAGACGAAAAGAACTCGAAGCGAAAATCAAATACTTTTAATTAATACATACTGCTGATCAAAATATGACTAGAAAAATGCACTAATAATGTAGAAAAATGTAAAAAGAATTGATTCAATTCATGTTGCAACTACGCTGACAAAATCGTAAAGATTCTCGAGGCGGCAAATTTGGAATTTGTTACATGTGTGGAATTCATTAATTTATTATAGATACAATATAATCAATCAATTAATTCTATAAATGCCGTATTAGATTAAAGGGGTGGTTGATCAGCTTTTTCGAAGGCTTGATTTATGGGGTGCAGTGTAACGTGTTCATGCTTTGTTTTTTTAAACATTATTTTCACATATTTTACCTTTATTCTACACTGCTGTTTCCGTTCTCGTCAAAACGGTCTGCTTAGTTCCTGGTTCTATGAAGCCCCTCCCTCAGAAATATGCAATTGGGCTCAGATTGGATGTCTGGCCTAGTGTGTTGTGATTCGCTAACTGCCTAGTGCACATTGTCCAGAAATATCATGCCCCCTTACCATTACGAGTAGTTGCATGTTCCCGGGGGCTGGATTTATGTAAACATCGGGGTTAGTGATGTCACAAACCCGGAAAGAAGCTTGTTGTAGTCCCTGCCATCCTTTTTTGTAGTCCATAAACAGCGAAATCTTTAAAAGAAAATTTCTCACGTTGCATTAAACTTTGAGCATCATAACTTTGCAGATGTTATTTATGCTCTAACAGCAACATTAAAGTGACATGACATATGACCAAGTATGCTGACCCATACTCGGAATTTGCGCTCTGCATTTAACCCATCCAAAGTGCACACACCCCCGGAGCAGTGGGCAGCCATTTATGCTGCAGCGCCCGGGGAGCAGTTGGGGGTTTGGTGCCTTGCTCAAGGGCACCTCAATCATGGTATTGAGAGTGGAGAGAGTGCTGTACATTCACTCCCCCCACCTACAATTCCTGCCAGCCTGAGACTCGAACTCGCAACCTTTTGATTACGAGCCCAACTCACTAACCATTAGGCCACAACTTCCCCCACACACTACAGTTTAGTTTATTACACACTAAAGCCAAAAAAACTGAAATCATAATCAATCACCCCTTTAAATAAGGATTCGTAAAGATTTGTACGTTTGTTAAGCTATTAATATGTGATTATATTTTAGATGTATATATTATCAATGTTTATAACAGTTGTGCTGCTTAATGTTTTTGTGGAAACCATTTTTTTTTAGGATTTGTTGATGATGAAATTTGATAGAAAGTAAAAAAAAAAAAAAAATTTATTTGAAATCTAAATCTTAAATCTTCTGAAATATCTAAATCTAATGCATCCTTGCTGAATTAAAGGTGTTCACTGCTGGCAAAATGAAAAGCTGAAAATCAATAAAACTTGGCTGACTATGCAGTAGAAAAAAAAGTGAACCCTGACTAGAAAAAACACATGCAGTTGTTTGCCTTTTTGGCCAAAACTTCAAAACCCATAATGCACTGGGCATGTTGCCGTCCAAGGCCACTTCCAGTCTGCTCATACCGGATAAGCTTGACCAGAGTCAAATACTGTCTTGTTGCTTGAGTAGGAAATACAAACTTTTAGTCACAATGGTATCGACTTGTGTTCTTCCCTAGTCCAAGAATTTAAAGACTAAATGTTTAGTGGGGTTTAGTGAGGTTTTTTTGGCGTTTCCAGAGCATTGCAGGCAGTGGCTAAAGGCAAAGAATTGCAAATATTGAGAGAACACAGCAATGGAAAATCTTAAAAAAACATTTCATTTCAAACCATGTAGTCTCCATTTCAAACTGGATAACTACAAACACAGTGTTATAGGCGAAATGAAGGGGAAAAACGGAAAGAATTCGCCATTCCGTCAGTTCATTTGGAAGAGGAATGGGGAAAACCTCCTACCAAACCCCTCAAAGAAAAACACTGTTGTGTCCAGCTAAAAGACTCCCATAGTGTTATTTCTGCCATAATGCCTTTTAAATAGTAGAGAAAGTACAATACATTTTCCTGTGATAAATCTACTTTTACAATAACTGTGTAAGAGTGACATTTCAGATTATTGTTCTGACTGTCTGTGGGTGGGGATACAAAAATATGGCCGGGTGCTAAAAAGTTTGTCAAAAGTTCTGCTTTTGCTGACAAATAAACATTAATTTCTTAGTTCAGGTAACATGGAGAAAGAGATTTACGTACTGTATACTACTGACACTGTAACAATACAGAGCAGGTTGAAAACTGTGAAGTTACACTTTAATCTATTAATTTCTTAAAAAAAATTTACTGACCCCAAACTTTTGAATAGTATTATATACAGTGCATTGCAGAAGTATTCAAACCCTTTCATTTTTTTTCACATTTTGATATGTTGCAGCTTTATGTTAAACTGCATTAAATTACTTTTTTCCACATCAATCTACACTCCATACACCATAATGGCAAAGCAAAAACAGAACTGTCACAACTTTGTAAATTTATAAAAAATAAAAAATCTGAAATAAGTATGTTGCATAAGTATTCAAACCCTTAACTCAGTACTTAGCTGAAGCACCTTTATAGCCTCAAGTCTTTTTTTGTTTGATGCGACAAGCTTTGCTCATCAGCATTTGGCAATTATCTGCCATTCTTCACCTCACCTGTTCACCTCTCAAGCTCTGTCGGGTTGGATGGGGGCAGATGCACATTTTCAGGTTTCTCCAGAAATATTTGATTGGGTTCAAGGCCAGGCTGTGGCTGGGCCACTCAAGGACATTCACAGAGTTGTCTATAAGCCACTCTTGCTGTGTGCTTAGGGTCATTGTCCTGTTGGAAGGTGAGCCTTCTGCCCAGTCTGAGGTTCTGAATGCTCTGGACTGGGTTTTCATTAAGGCTATCTCAATATTTTGGTGCACTGAGCTTGTCTTCTACTCTGATGAGTCCCTCAGTCCCTGCCGCTGAAAAACAGCCCCACAGCATGAGGCTGCTACCACCACACTTTACTTTTTGGATGGTACTCTGCAGCAAAGACTATAGAATACCCAAGACATGTCACTCGTATAGTTTTGAATGGGGAAAAATGCAACGCTTAATATGGCCGCTCAAAAATGTAAAGTTTTGTCTGTTATAATATGACATACACTGGCATCAATAGAAATTATTTTTGTTGACTAATTATATGTCATGTCAGACTAAAATTAATGAACATGACAAACAAAACATTTAAACAATTTTGTCAAAAAAAAACAAAACAAGGAGAGTAACAGAAAGAAGAAGAGAGAGGCGCTAAGGGAGAGTTCTCCTCTGCTATGAAACAGATGGATCGAAATTAATTTAATGTACGCAACTGGCTGATTTGAGCGTGCGATCTGTAATGTGGAAAAAGTGTGACGCCCATATTAGCCTAAGATAGCCCTTTGTTCATAAACAATCTATATCCATATTCATAAAACAATAGAGATAAATGAACACAAAGCAGACATAAAATGAAGGGAAATAAAGCAGACCTACATTACAGCAAGTCACATCTTATTTGGAAAACACAAACATCAATTAAATTCTTCCCGTAGCTCTCTGAGCAAATGGCACATAACCGTAACCGAGATGTGTCTGGACCAAACTGCTGATGGCATATCAGATCTGATGCAACATTTTACTGCCTGTTCATGCTGAGTTTGGACATTGTTTACAACCTCTTGGAGTACGCTGATGACATATGCCTCCTTCTGAACCCTGCAATACAGGGATGAATACAACCAATTATGCTACATCAAACAAATGACGGCAATAATATACTGCACAAAACATAATATGAACATTGTTAGTGCTGCAATCACAATAATGATTCTGCCCTTTCGTTCTCCTGTGTCTGCAAAAAGACACTGAAATTAATTCACAGCTAAATGATTTTTTTTGGCTCATCACGACATGGCCAATTTTCACAATTTGACACTGTTCCTTCACAATGCAAATGTGGAATAACAGCAGCTCCTGAAGGCAGCTCAGAGATCAGCTATGTTACAACATCCTGACAGTCAAAGCAATGCAATGTTACTAAGGTAAAATGCAATTTATTAATAGCTTTCACAAAGATGGCAAACATGAGAGGTTAAATTGCTTCCAAAGGCAGATTTAATTATTTGCACTGAACTGTAATTGTGTTGTTTTTAAGAGCATACAAATATGCAAGCATCTTTTAAAATATCTAAGAAATTCCCTGATAAATCATTTATCAGATTGACTCTTTCAGGAACAGTTCAGGCAAAATGAAAATTCTGCGATTATTTATTTTTCACTGTTTTTGTCCATGCAATGAAAGTCAAAGCAACTCCAATGAATTTCATTGCAAAGACAACAATAAACACCAAGACAGTTTTTACAAAATCTTCTTTTGTGTTTCACATAATAAAGAAAGTCAAACAGGTTTTAAATGAGATATGGCCAAGTAAATGATGACAGAATTGTCAGTTTTGGTTGTGCTTTTAGGATACTTTTGTCCTTTTTAGAGCTTGACAACCCTTGATCACTTAATTTTCACTGTATAGAAAAGCACAGCATGAACATTTTGCTAAACATCTCCTTTTGTGTCCCACAAAATGGGAATTTAAATGACACGAGGGTGAGAAAATAAAGACATTTAATGATGCATTTGGATTCTTTGATTAATATAAATTTTAAAAACAGCATTAATTTGAAATAGAAATCCTTTGAAAGTATTGTAAATATATTTACTGCCATTTTTGTTATGTTGAAACAACCCAGCATTTTTTAGAGTGTACATATATTTAGACATCAATGTTTATCATACTTTTAAATTAATAAATGTTTATACGTGATCCAAAATGTTCGAAAATTTACTTAAAGTCAGATGACAAAAAGGTAAGCAGAATAGAAGAATATTCATTTTTGATTGAACTGTCCCTTTAAGAAAGAATGTCTTATTCTGTTCATGAGAAAAACTGTAATCTATCTGATGGCACAAACATGTTTATTGGCAGGAGAAGTTTATTGGCGACGTTTTCAATAGCTTCCACATGGGAAGTATATTTATCTCAATATTTAGCGAACACTTTACCCTTTACATGAGGACTGCGGAGGGACCAGAAAAAGCGGGGTGGGGCGTGAAGCCTTCAATAGCTATTAATGATAGTGACATTTAATAGAAAGGGAACGAATGGCGTGTTTATGCTCACCTCTCCTTCAGAGGGGGAGATAAGAAATGAACGAAAGCCAGCGAATGAGTTTTATAGCTCTTTGGAGTGTCTGCACACAATCTGCGGTTGTTTCACACCAATAAAGCACCTGCTTTACAGCAAATGAACTTCGGTAGGTGAGAAGCGCGTGCGAGTTTTCTCTTTTTCTCTCTCACAGCCTGCAGGAAAATTCATGCATGGGGGAAAAGAGAGAACTGAATTAGGGATCCTGAATTTGCCCGAGTGTTTCTGGGAAAGAGAGAGGCACAGGTTGAAATAAGAGTCAAAAGGTGGACAACTGTGACAACAACAACACTCGAGCTAAAAATGAAAGCCATGTCATTGTTTCGTTGTTTACTCACCCTCATGTTATTCCAGGAACATTTCGCTGTAACATATTTTTCTAAAAACTGGACAAGGGCAAGCATTATACAAAATCAGAACGAACCTTTTGCTCTTGGGCTGTAAATGTACTCACAATAAAAGCCCTTCGGCAAACATCAGATGCCACGCATCCACTGCTGCTGTGCTGACGTGCTGTTTTGGAGGCTTTATCACATTTCCAAAGGTTTGACTTGGTGCCATCAGCAGCACTGTAGTCAATGTGACTCGCACAGGGAGTGGGTCGTTAGGTGTATGCGAGAGCGGGCACGCGTGTGCCTCATTATCATGTTTTTGTAGGAGGAAATGATGCGTAGCCAGCAGAGCAGCACATTCTAGATGACATTGGAGGCTGACTGGCGAATGTCAAGGGTATAGGTGCCTTCAAAAAACAGTGGTCAAAAAGCTAAAAAAAAAAAAAAAGTCAAAGGTTTGTAAATACGTTGTCAGTCCTTGTATTCAGCAAAGATTCATTAAATTGATCAAAATTGACAGCAAAGACATTCATAAGATCTCCATTACAAATACAGTCCTGTTACCGCAAATATATTAAGCAGCTTTCAACATTCAATAATAATAATAATAATAATAATAATGTTTCTTGAGCACCAAGACAGCATGTTATAATGATTTCTAAAGGATCATGTGACACTGAAAACTGGAGTAATGATGCTGAAAACTCAGCTTTGAATCACAGAAACAAATTACATTTTTAAAATTACATTAAAAATTAAAATTACATTACATTTTAAAAATGTATTCAACTACAAAACAGTTATTTTAAAATTGTAATAATATTACTGTTTTATTTTTACTGTATTTTGTGAGTGTTTTTTGTATGAAATGCAGCCTTGTTGAGCACAAGTGACTGTTTCTCTGTATAAATTGCATAAATTTGATCTGAATTAAATCAAAGTGCAGGATGGTTTAATAACTCGACACATCTTTGGCAACAATAACCTCCAAGTATTCCAGTAATTGGGGCTCCAGTTAAGCAGTGTTTTTAGGGTGTCTGGTGTGAATCGCTCTCTTGAGGTCATGCCACAGCATCTCAATTGGGTTGAGGTCAGCAAGCAGTTGAAACAAACCCTTAAGTTGAAAAAAAAACAAAAAAACCCTGATACTAGTGGCCACAAATTCACAGATTTTTCCCCACCCTGCATTGTGAATGTTTACAATTCACAATTAACACATAAAAATATATAATAGCTTGACTGTTATAAATTGGCTGAAGGCCAGATCAAAATTAATGACCAATTTATGCAGAAATCCTGGTAAATTTACATATGATTTAATGTAATTTTATGGCTGTACAAGGGGAAAAAAGAAACTTAGGTTAACATATTAACATTTTTCAGAGGCGGCATTTTGTCAAGGTAAATAAATGTTTAAGTAAACACGTTAATTTTTTTTATGATTGTGCTAAATTAACACATTAAATGAACTACAAAAAACACTGAAAAAGAATTAGCTGTTTATTTGCATAGAATAAAAAATGACAGTCCTTGTGACCTAGAAGCACAACTGATGAAAGCATGTTCTAGTTTAATTCTGAGCTTGATAACTACAAACACATGAGCAAAAATAATAAAATTTGCATTGATTGAGCCAGCTCAATAATAATAAAAAAAAAAACAGCTGGTGAATTGCTAATGAGAAAATAAACACTCTAAGCCAAGGGACAGAATATAAAAAATGAGACGTACTACATTAGCGTGCATATCAGAATAAAGACAGCGAGAGAGTGGGGAAAAAAGCAAATGAATTCACTCCCTTGGAAAGAGACTGTTACCGCTAACAAGTTTCAATCATGAAAGCGAATGAAAAGTCCTTACTGTGAATTCATGAGAAATTGTGCATGTAATTCTACGAATGAACCACGTATGGTGCTCTAACACCTTCAAATTGAGCAGCAGGGGAGGACCAATCTATTAAAAAAATCCAGCACAAGCTCATACAGTGCGTTTTGCCTGTGGAAGCTGATTTATCTGATGTGCCAGCACTGAACAAATATGGCTATGGGCTGAATAAGAGAGTTGCTGAAAGAAGAGATGGAGAGAAAGCTTAAAAACAAGCAAAAAGAGTAGAAGACCACGTGGGGAAAAAAAAAGAAAAAAGATTTTGTGAAAAAAACTCACGCAAACTTAACGGTTTTTATGAGCGATGCCCTTTCATCACCTCTTCTCCTCAAGGTGGCGACCTACACAGCGGTGGACTATTCAATGTGTGAAAACTAAAGACACTGCTGTGCACTTTTCTGTTGGCTTTATGTGGCTTTTCCAGCATTGAACAGTTGTAAACATTTGTAATACCTGGAGAAGGATATACATTAAAGGGATAGTTCACCCAAAATTGAAAATTCTGTCATTAATTACTATAAGACCTTTGTTCATCTTCGGAACACAAATTAAGATGTTTTTGATGAAATCCCTGAGCTTTCATCACCCTGCATAGACAGCAACGAATGAAGCTACGAGAACACGTCTGCAAAGAAAACAAAAATAATGAGTTTATTCAACAAATTCTTCTCTTCCGTGTTAGTCTTCGACACGTTCATGACAGTACCATGACCATTTTTGTTTTCTTTGCGCACAAAAATTATTCTCGTAGCTTCATAAAATTACGGTTAAACCACTGATGTCACATGGACTATTTTATTGATGTCTTTACTACCTATCTGGGCCTTGAACTTGTCAGTTACATTGCCGTCTATGCAGGGTCAGAAAGCTCTCGGATTTCATCAAAAATATCATAATTTGTGTTCTGAAGATGAACGAAGGTCTTACGGGTTTGGAATGACACGAGGGTGAGTAATTAATGGCAAAATTTTCATTTTTGGGTGAACTATCCCTTTAACATTCCCATTTAGCTCAACTGCAGTTGCTCAACTGATGGCGACATTCAAACAGTCCATTTAACGGTTTTAAAGGGATAGTTCACCCAAAACTGAACATTCTGTCATCATTTACTCACCCTCAAGTTGTCCCTAACCTGTAGGAGTTTCTTTCTTCTGTTGAGCACAAAAGATATTTTGAAGAATGTTGGTAACAAACAGTTAACGGTAGCCATTAACTTCCACATTATAGTATTTTTTTTCATACTGTAGAAATTAATGGCTACCGTAAACTGTTTGGTTACCATCATAATATCTTCTTATGTAATATAAGTAAATTAAGACAGAATTTTCATTTCTGGGTGAACTATCCCCTTTAAGACTCCTCCAAAAAAAAAACTGTTGCTGCGACACAATATCATACATTTATTTGAAATCGACATATAAATCATAAATATTTATAAACTATAAATTTTGAATATGGCAGTTGATAGAGAGATGCTTTTTGGATCCATATGTTGTAGTTACAGTTTGTTTTCTACACAGTCGAACTTGCGATTTTCACCTGGTGGATGATGAAACATGCAAAAAATCCCATAAACTTACACTGAAAGAGAGACCTAACCAGTTAAAGTGTTTTCCCACCACCAACATTTTCATTTTTCTCTCAGGCTGCTGACACCAAAAACAGCACACGAAAGTCTCTGTACAAAGCATATGAATATTTAATGTGGTAAACACTGTTGCTCTGGAGTTTTATAACCCAGGGTTAGAAGTGGTGCAAACCCTTTTTTAAAATTACAAGTGTGAAAATTTGCTTCAAAGTTTAAAAGCGACCTCGGCCCAGGGTTGAAAACGACATAACCCAGGGTTAAATGCAGTGTGAAAAGCCCTATGGAGACTTGGGAACTGGCTCAGTTGACTTGGGCCAGTAAGAAACCAGCTAGACCCGCATAGCAATGTACTAGTATACACACCAAATTCCTTAGCAACATTGCATTCTGAACAGGAAAGCACCATATTTGAACATGTAATGGTTCAAATGCTGGTTTGTGCCTCCGGAGCATTTCAGTCTGTGTGATTTAATGAGGGAGAAATCATCTCCCTACATCAAACTATTCACGCTCATGACAGGTCGCCCAAAGGTCATTAAAGGCCACGGCAAATGCAGGCGCCAAATCTGATAATTGGCGAGGCGGGAGTGCTTGTGTCAAATATAGCCGCTCAATACAAGGAATTTACACACAAACTTTCACAGCAGGGTTTCACAACAAACCAAAACAGTGTTCGCAGCAAAATAATTGAAATTGAAAAACTAAATTATTAATCAATTATTCCTTCTTTTACATATATATAGTCTGATTATATATAAATGTGTATATATATATACATACATACATATATACACACACACACACACACAACCGGTCAAAATTTTTAGAACGGTAAGATTTTTTAAAATGTTTTTGCAGTAGGCTCTGCTGCTCACCAAAGCTGCATTTATTTGATCTAAAATACAGCAAAAACAATAATACTGTGAAATATTTTTTAGAATACAAAGCAACTGTTCTCTATTTGAATATATTTTTAAAATGCAATTTATTCCTGTGATGCAAAGCTGAATTTTCATTTTCAAAATTCATTCTAATATGCTGATTTGCTGCTCAAGAAACATTTTTTATTATTATCAGTGTTGAAAACTGTGTTGAAGTTCCTGTTATTTTCTATCCATTAGACCCATAATGCAGACCGATTGAAATTAAAAATATAAATATATATTTATAAAAAAGAAAAAAACAAAACAATAAATAAATCTGAACCTTACAGACACTGATTCACTATGTGATATTTGTATTAGAAGCATAATTAATTTTTCAGCCTAGTAAAGTGCTCCATTACTACCTCTGAACTCTCTGCCGCATAACTAATGTTGTACACAAGCCAAACCTCCTTCAGAATATCAGGCGTTCTGAAAGCCATCTCACTAAGGGGCTTTTGGATGTTTTCAGACACTCTGTGTAATTACTCGCCTCCCGGTACGAGCTGCGAAGAAATAAATAAATGAAAGCATTCGGACTTTAGTGCTCTGTATATAAATATCATTCATTTGGTTGTCGCTCAGTCTGCTTTTTGCCTTTGCAAACCGGGTAATCATTGCTCTTGTTTGCTGGCTGTTATTTTTTTGTCACAAGTGTGTGCGGTGTAGAAAAAAAGCGGCAGTCTTTAAAGTGCGGCATGTCAGACTGATCTGCAGCAGTCTTCCAATTTACACAAACCTACAAAAACAGAAAAGCCTAAACAAAGCGCACACTGTTTATTGTGGCTGCGCATGTCACTTTGAAAATATAAAATATCACCTGAAGCCATCCTGCAGTTTTTTTTTTCAGAAATAACTTCACAGCGCTATTACACACACAGGAATGTAAGACTTTTCTAGATTTCTAATATTTACAGAGTAAAATGATGCTAAAACTGAAAACTAAAAAGAAAAAATAACACTGCAAATAATCTCTCACTGATTTTTGATGCCGTTTATTTGCATGCACTGTCTAAGGCCCTTTCATTAAAGGAATTATAAGGTAGCTGCGATTTGGCGAACTTTGCAGCATCACTCCACCAATGTGATCCAGACTCTTGAATCAGCTCTTTAAAATTCCAAAAATGTGCTTGTCTATATGGCCTGTGTGTGTATATATGGTGAGTTATAGAACCTTTCTCCATCATTTGATGAGTTACCGCTGCTAAGATCAATAGAAATCACACACAATCTAGTAAAAGAAATGCTTAATAGCACAACAACAACTGCACCAGAGTGATCCTAAGTCACATAGAAAGGATGCGTGAAAAGAATAACAATGGCATAATTTCAGCACATTTAACACCTGGTTAAACTTGATTGTGGGTGGTTAGCGACTAAAGACTCTTTTCCACCAAGGGGTTCTAGTTGTGAAATCACAACATTTGGTGCTGATCCAGGCCAGTTGTCTTTGTGGTGCTATGAAATCAGGACTAGATTTGGTGACAGCATGATACTGTAGTAAACACTGGAGCAAACGTTATGAAGGATGATCATAACGACTTATTGTTTTTAAAACGCCTAGCTGTGAGCGCTTCTGCGGCACAGCGTGTTTTTTGTTTTTTCAGTTGAGGCATTGGCTGTAACTAGTATCTAATTTGCAGCTAGTTTATTTATGAGTATAAAAATGTTGACACAATATAAAGTACTTGCTCTGGCCCTTGTTTTAAATTGTTTTTTTTTTCATTGTTTTGTTTCTTGTTGTCATCTGTTGCTGTTGTACAAGCAAAGTGTGATGGTTGGTTGGTGTGGAATTTGCCCCGCCCCTCCTCTACTGTGATTGGATGGCTGACTAAAAAGTGACAGTGATGAGTGTTGCGTTTTAACCAAAATGGAACAATCTTCAACTTTTTGTGCCGAGAAAAAAAATGGCAAGTGCAGCACTTAGCGTGAAAAAATGCTCAGCACCTCATTATGTTCTTTGTGTTTTAAAAAACGCTGCGCTCCCATTAAAAACAATTGAAAAAATACGTTAGCCTTGGGAAAAAACTGCATTACACTCACCAGGGCTGCATTTATTTGATCAAATATATATATTGTCAAATATTACAATTTATAATAAGAGTTTACTATTTTAATATGTTTAATTTAATTGAATTTTCAGCAGCTACTACTCCAGCCTTCAGTGTCATTTATTATTATTATTATTATTACAATTATTATTAATGTTGAAAAAAGTTGTGCTGCTTAATATTTTTGTGGAAACTGTGATACACTTTTTTCAGGACTTTGAGATGCAGATTTCTGCACTGAAATAAGTATTCTTATGCAACCAAGGGTTAGTTCACACTACAATAATGTACTAAAAATAATAATAATACATTTTTTTTTGTTGTTTTAAAAGGTTTCGCGTACAGATGACAACTTTGCCAAAACTATCCCCTTTCAATGATTAAAATTCAAATTACGAACAATGCTGTATTATGCACGCCAGGCCAGCAGTTGGTGATGCCACATTGTTAAAAAAAAAAAAAAAACTTTGTTAAGCACCTGTGCACATACCTATAGACTGAACACGTAATACGCATGTGCGTAATGTCACTGTTTTCCACAAATTCACATTTTTGTAGTTTACATGATAACTATCGTTGTCAAAAACGTGCACTTTGAAACCTGTTTGCAAAAGTTTGCATTTACAGGCCCCCAAAATGCTGTTGTCATGTAAATGAACAGCCAAAATGTATAAAAAGTTAAAGTTTAGTTGAAAATGGTGTGTAAACGCCCAAAGTTTGAGTATGTATGCAAACATCCTACAGGGATGAGCTGAACATGCAGGTTCGATTCCTTCAGTGAGTCTCAATCAATGCCAGCGAACTAAAAGCAGGAGAATGAGTCGCAATGAGCTGCTGGAAACCCACCTTAAATTCGTCCTAATTCTGTCAGCATCTACTCTCCCGTGTCACCGGTTGAGTGACATCCTCCAAAGCGGCAGCTAGAACAGGGTGACGTCTCAGTCTGTGGCTGTCTTAAAGGATGTGGAAGTGCGCGAGACGGAGGCCTCTGATTACGATTCCGCCTCGGCTTCCTTCGTGTTGACATTTCACCGCAGAGCACCATCCTTTTCCCCTCCAATTACTCCATCCCTTCCTGCTTCTGGACAGGGGGTGACCTTTCAATCTCCTCTAAATATCTTATTTTATGGTGTCTCTGCTTTTTTTAGGCCTGGCAGGACCTGCTATACAATTACAAGACATTCACGCTTTGTTTGCTCTCTAATGAAGCGATCAGGAGTCGGACCGGCAGCCAGCACCTTAGGGCCTGCCACCATGTCACATTGAGGGAGTGGGGGCCAGGACTGCAGGCGAGTGGCTGTTAAAGTCTGGACACTAGTGGAAGAATGGGCCGCACAGAAACAAGGAGATAATGCAGGATGAGAAAAGTAATGGTAATGGACTTTTTCTGGACTTATAGTCAAGTACACCTGACCTTCAGCACCTGACCAAAGCATAAAATAGACTGTAAAGATATAGTAAATATTATTTAAATGTATTTTAATATTTAGTTATTTATTTTATATATATATATATATATATATATATATATACACACACACAGTTGAGGTCAAAAGTTTACATCTCTCTCTCAGAATCTGCAAAATGTTAATTATTTTACCAAAATAAGAGGGATCATACTAAGTGCATGTTATTGTTTATTTAGTACTGAGCTGAATAAGATATTTCACATAAAAGATCTTTACATATAGTCCACAAGAGAAAATAATAGCTGAATTTATAAAAAATTACCCCATTCAAAAGTTTACATCCCCTTGATTCTTAATACTGTGTTGTTACCTGAATGATCCACAGCTGTGTTTTTTGTTTAGTGATAGTTGTTCATGAGTCCCTTGTTTGTCCTGAACAGTTAAACTGCTTGCTGTTCTTCAGAAAAATCCTTCAGGTCCCACCAATTCTTTGGTTTTCCAGCATTTTTGTGTATTTGAACCCTTTCCAACAATGACAGTATGATTTTGAGATCCATCTTTTCACACTGAGGACAACTGAGGGACTCATTTGCGACTATTACAGAAGGTTCAAATGCTCACTGATGCTCCAGAAGGAAAAACGATGCACAAAGAGCTTTTTGAATTTGAAGATCAGGGTAAATTTAACTTATTTTGTCTTCTGGGAAACATGTAAGTATCTTCTGTAGCCTCTGAAGGGCAGTACTAAATGAAAAACTATGATGTTTAGGCAAAATAAGAAAAATGTACACATCTCCATTCTGTTCAAAAGTTATCACTCCCGGCTCTTAATGCATTGTTTTTCCTTCTGGAGCATCAGTGAGCTCCAGAAGGATTGGAATCATTGTTTATATACATATATATATAATATAGTAACACTAATTTTGACTAACCCTCATACAAAAAAATGGATGATGTTTAAATATGTTGTTTAAATAAACAATGATTCCAATGCTGAATACGGATGTTGATCTAGAGAACAAGATGGATGATGGCCGATATTTAATGAACAATATCACCCAGACATGTGTTATTTACTTTTTTATTATTATTTTAATTTTTACTTTTTTATTTGGATGTGTATTGTCATTCACTTCACTGCTTCTTGGAAAACAATCCGATTTCATTCCACTCACTCAATATCTAGGCAAGACGGCTTTGTTTCCAGATGTCACTGCAGAATTCAAGACACTTAGATCAGCTCTCTGGTTAAAGACATCATCCTTCCACATCAGCTCAACACACTGTATATCCACAGGTGCAAGCAGCTCAAAATACTTACACAACAAAAATACTTACACAGCACGAACTCAAAAAGCACAAGTCAGAAAGACGTTCGTCATTCATGAAACCATTCAATATTAAACAAGAGAAATGGCTCATGTCAATCATCTGCTTGAAACACTGCTGACATACATATTGGATTTTACTTCCCAGGTCAGGTCTCGCTTTTGGTGACCCATATATGTCAGTTCCATTTCCTGTTTCCTACCGGAGCATGTCCAATTGGTAAAAACCTACATTTTATACAAGGAACCTTCCGCCAGGAATCTGAGGGTTGAATGGATCAATTGACCCTGGTAACCTATTGGCTTTCAGAAAATGTCAGCATGAAGGATTCATTTGTAAGGTGACACCAAGCACTGTTAATTTTTCTCCTTCAACGTAACACAATACAGAACACAGACACTTAAAATACCAATAAATCAAAAAAAAGTATCAGTGTAATCAATCACAAGTAAACTAATATAGGTTATTGATGGCATGACAAAACCGTTGTATGAACTTACTGATCTAAGATGTTTAGAAAAAAAAACGCATAAAATAACTGCTGGCTGTGAATATTTTATTATTTTATTTTAATCATTTTATGAATATTATTCATTGAATATTTTAAATATATTTTTATTTCATTTATTTACTGTTACACACACAAGTTTTTCATCATCAAATCACTCATTTTTTGTGTCAAACTTTTTCCAGTAAAAAGGGGTTTCTAAGATATTTTAAAAGTCGTAAAATAACTACTGACTGTGAATATTTTACTCAAAAGTCAGATTTTTAAAAAAACGTTTTTATTTTAACCATATGAATATTATTCATTGACTATTTTATACATTTTAAATCTAAAATTTCTAAGATATTTTAAAATGCATAAAATAACTGCTGACTCTGAATATTTTATTCAAAAGTCTTTTTTTTATTTTAATCATCTTATAAATATTATTCAATGAGTCTATACAATTTGAATATCAAATTTCTAAGATATTTTAAAAGTCGTAAAATAACTGCTGACTGTGAATATTTTATTCAAATGACAGATTTTTTAAAAAATGTTTTTTTTTATTTTAATAATTTTATGAATATTATTCACTGACTATTTTATAAAATTTTAATTTAACATTTCTAAGATATTTTAAAAGGCATAACATAACTGCTGACTGTGAATATTTTATTCAACAGTCAGATGTTTTTAAGGTTTTATTTTAATCATTTTATGAATATTATTTACTGAATATGTTAAGTCTATTAATTTTGAATCTAAAATTTCTAAGATATTTTAAAAGGCATAAAATATAACTGCTGACTGTGAATATGTTGTTCAAAAGCTAGATTTTTTTTAAAAATGTTTTTATTTTAATCATTTTTTTTATATTATTCACTAAATATTTTGAATCTATAAATTTTAAACCTAAAAGATATTTTAAATATGAATAAAAAATGAATGCTTTTATTAATCAAGGACACATTCAATTGTTTAAAAGTGACAATAAAGACATGTTGTTATTTTGAACTTTCTATTCATCAAAGAATACCAAAAATATGAAACAGCAGAACTTTCACACACACACACACACACACACACACACACACACACACACACACACACACACACACACACACATACACACACACACACACTTTTCCAACAAGTCATTCGTTTTCTTTATGTGTAAAAACTTTTCAAGTAGAAACAAGCACTTATTGCACCTTTAACAAGCAAGAGCTTTGTTTAAAGTTTTGCCCAACAAAAACGATTACTCTTGTAAGGAAATGTAGCCCATTTTATGTTCAGGGCACGACAGAAAAGTCTATGTAAAATGTAAGGTTGGCTGAGCTGATGCTTGCTGAGAAAGGTGAGAGTAGAGTCCAAGGCTGCGAGGCAAAACAGCAGACATGAAAGTGCAGCATCTATTTAATTTAATGGTCACTGCTGGAGGGTCTGATGTAAGGTACAGAGGGATGAAGTGAATCCTGAATGAACAATGGAAGTAGGAAAGAGCAATCCCTTAAGAATCATAGGGACCGGCCTGCTGTGTCCTTGGACGGGGCTCAGGACGGGTAACATATTACAAACCATTTAATTAGACCTCGAGTGATGGATGTGACTTTTCACGGAAAATCAAAGTATGAAACATAGATGCGGCCACTTGAATATGCTGTTCTACAACACAAGACACATGCAATACAACCCGGGATATTCCGGCGGCATTTGACGTGTATGTGGAAGAAGTCTGGGAGGGATCGGATGACTGTCTGCGGCTCTCACATTTCCTGTTACTAAAAGCAAGCGTGCGAATAAAGGCGCTTGGAAGTCGTTGAAAATGTGCGAGATATCACACAAGCAGCAGGTGTAATTTGTGCTAATGATATTCCTAAATAATCTACGCTAATTACTGAGGTCAACCAAAATTCTTCTCTCCATATGTCTGCTGTCTGGAAAATCTCCCTCTGAGAAAAAAAAATAAAAATGCATGGGCAAGTGTGTGTGTGTGTGTGTTGTAGCGGACAAGGTAAAAAGATGACTGACTGCTTTTGTCACACTATTTGAGGAAGGGAATGAGTCATGCATTAGTGAAGCTGCTCCAGCTCTGTGGCTGCCCAACGGATTTTGTGTTGATCGCGTGAAAATGACTTTTGAAGGATTGTTTTTCTCATCACACCTGCAGCCTGTTCCATAGTCTTTCATGCGGACGAGGATGAACAGGTGTGCTACTGCTGCTTTTGGTATAAAAGAAGCTCAGTTAATTTAAATCATCTGTCAATGCACCAAAAGTCGCCAACACTTCCATGAAAACTCTTCTATGGAAATCCAATCTGATGACGAGAAATGAAGAACATGAATGATGTGGAAAAGCCTTGTATTTTCTCAGTTTAAACCACTTTTCAAGAAAGAATAATTGAGTTTATTGATTTGCGGCTATGTAGGTGTATCAAGTATTAGCAGACAGAGTAAATTGGACACATTGGAATCACCTAATCCCACACTAAAGTGCTTGAAATCCCTTCACTGTTAAATACTGGCCTCCTCTTTCTTTTCTGCCAGATGTTTGTAGGTTTTTTTTTCTTCAAAATAATAAGCTTAAGCATGTTTATTAATCTCTTTCTGCTGATGTGTGAATGTAGAACAGCCTATGCTTCACCTAATAATCATTTTTTATTCCTCTACTTGAGCTTGAGAATCAACAGTGCCCTTCAAAATCTGCATTGTCTATATAAGATCATTTCAAGTCATTATCACTTTTATAACAGAGATGGAGATGGTTTATGGTGTTGCAGGTATGCGGTGCTGTGAAACAATTGTCTGAAGTGTTAATTGAGTTAGCGGTGCAGAAGTTGTTTTGTACTCACAGATCTGCAGCATCGACAAACTCCACGGCTTCACAGTTCATGCATAATAAATTTTGCAAATGTTTAAATTTGCTGCTTGTATACTGGTCACTTTTAATTCTGGTACGGATAAATAAGCAAAGCAAATATTTGATGCCTTATTCACACTGATTCTTCATACAGTAGCTTCTCAATCATTAGCTGACAAGACTGAGAGTGATATAAAACAGGCAGCTGGAGAAATTAAATCTGTACATGATTAGCTTCATTTCCAATCAGGGTCCAAAATTAACTTATGGTGGGTAAATTGAGAAAATTTACCTGCAATAAATATTTAATAATTTAAAGGGATAGTTCACCCAAAAATGAAAATTCTGTCATTGATTACTCACTCTCATATCGTTCCAAAACTGTAAGACCTTTGTTCATCTTCAGAACACAAATGAAAATATTTTTGATGAAATCCGAGAGCTTTCTGACCCTCCATAGACAGCAACACAACTGACACGTTCAAGGCCCAGAAAGGTAGTAAGGACATCTTTAAAACAGTCCATGTGACATCAGTGGTTCAACCTTAATTTTACGAAGCTACGAGAATACTTTTTGTGCGCAAAGAAAACAAAAATAATGACTTTTAATCAAAAAACACATTTTTGGGTTAACTATCCCTTTAATGGTGTATTCGACATTTATATTACCATTTTGAATTATAATATAATATAATATAATATAATATTAACCATGTTGCAGTCCCTAATGAAGTTACAATTTTATTTACCTGCCACTGGTGTTTGGCGAATGCTAATTTTGAACCCTATTCCCAATATACAGGCATCCCACCCAAGGGAAATATGAGACAGAGTTAATGTTTCTAATTTACAGTTGAATCAATGTATATTACACAAATACTATACTCCATATATTCCAGAAGTGATAAGCGCAAATGCATAATCTAATCAAAGGCAGACGTAATCTATGTGTGTATTTTCATTGTTCCATGTATCATTTCTAAAACTCCATAATATAAACTTTGCAAATGAATTGAACTATATTAAACAGCTTATTTAAATCTCTCCAGCTTTTTAATGAAGATGTTGTTTAAAACACTCCAACATGGTTATCTGCTCTTTTTTTAATGTTCAGAGCAGCTAACCCTATTTATCTTCATTTAGCTCATTAGGCCAGTCTCCAGAGCATTATTGTCAAAAATATGGGGACGTTAAAGCAAACACAATCTGCCTCGTGCACAAGACCAGTTTCTGTTTGCAAGCAAAGCACAGTCGGATTTTTTATTGTACAGCATCACAGACATTAAAAACCCATGGTTCCACCTCCGAGCTTCAGTATAATTAAACATTTTAGATGCAAACCAAATTGCATATCTTCCTGCCTTCAGTTCAGGGGTCACTTGAACCATTACTAGCTCTTTATGAACATTATCTTGTGGCCCTCACTAATTAGAGTGTTCTGCCTTATCTGCACATTAAAAAGACTGCATTGCGGCGCACCACTCGTTTAGTACTTCAAACACTCAGCTCAGAGATTATCAAAGGAGAAGCCTTGAATGGCTTATTAATGTGGCCAAACAAGCCTCTTTAATAAAGCTGCTTAATCCCTACTAAAGAGCAAAACGGTACTCACGGTCACTGCAGAGGGGACCTCCGTATGTCGTCATGGTGCAGTCACAGGTAAACCCCTCCCACTGCTGCAGGCATACTCCCTGATTGGAGCATGAGTCCTCCGTGCAGGTTGTGCCAGGGCCGGCTGAAACAAGTTATAATCGTTATAAATCACATAGACTATCATCATGTGTACATTTCACAATAATCACTAACATCAGCTGTGAGCGTGGTGACAGAAATAGGGGAATGGGCGAACAACTTGGCATCCAACTTTGTCAACAGAAATCCACTGACTTAAAAACACTTAGAATTGATTATAATAATGTATATTGTTATGTATAATGTATAGTTGAGTATATATTAGGGATTGAGATTACATTTGTGGTTATCTAAGACTCACTTAAAGTTAAGCTTTAAAAACAATAACAATTTAATAATGTTAAAAGTAACATTTAGCAAACTACAAAATGACTTTTGATACTGTACATTGCAATGTTGTGATGCCTAAATTGGCTTGTAGTATTCAAATCAATTATAGTTTATAGTGTTTTATTTTTAATTAATTGAGAAAGAATATATATATATATATATATATATATATGTAGACACATACACACAGTGCCTTGCAAAAGTATTCAAACCCCTTCATTTTTTTTAACTTTTTATGTTGCAGCCTTACATTAAACCGCTTTAAATTACTTTTTTTTCCACAACAATCTACACTCCACACACCATAATGACAAAGCAAATAACACGTTTTTAACATCTTTGCAAATTTATTATACATAAAAAACTTAAATAATTCCATTGCATAAGTATTCAAACCCTTATCTGGGACAGCTGAAATTTAGCTCAGGAGCATTCATTTTGCTTGTAGATGTTACTACACTTTGAGTGAAGTTAACCTGTGGCAAATTCAATTGAATAGGTATGATTTGGAATGGCACACACATCTTAATAAAAGGTCTAACAGCTGAAAATGCATATCAGAGCAAAAACCAAGCCCTGAGGTCAAAAGAACTGCCTGTAGAGCTCAGAAACAGGTTTGCGTCAAGCCACACATCTGGGGAAGAGTTCAGAAAAAATTCTGCTGCATTGAAGGTTCACAGAATCATGTAGCCTTCATTATCCATAATGGAAGATGTTTGAAACAACTAGGACTCTTCCTAGAGCTGGCCTCCTGGCCAAACTGAGCAACTGATGGAGAAGGGCCTTGTCTAGACTGGTGACCAAGAAGCTGATGGTCACTCTAGTTGAGCTCCATGATCATATATGCAGATGGGAGAAACCTACAGAAGGACAAACATCACTGCAACACTCCACCGATCTGGGCTTTATGTCAGTGTGGCCAGACTCAATCTTCTCCTCAGTGAAGACACACAAAAACCCACTTGGAATTTGCAAAAAGCACCTAAAGGACCCTCAGACTCTGAGAAACAAGTTTCTCTGTTCTGATGAGCCTCAATTCTAAGCATCATGTTTGAAGGAAACCAGCTCTGCTCATCACCTGCAGAGTACCATCCCAAAAGTAAATTGTGCTGGTAGCAGCCTCATGCTGTGGGGCTGTTTTTCAGCAGCAGGGACTGAGGGACTAATCAGAGTAGAAGACCAGCTCAATGCACCAAAATATAGAGATAGCCTTAATGAAAACCCAGTCCAGAGCATTCAGAACCTCAGACTGGGCAGAAGGTTTATATTCCAACAGGACAATGACCCTAAACACACAGCAAGAGTGGCTTATAGACAACTCTGTGAATGTCCTTGAGCGGCCCAGCCACAGCCTGGCCTTGAACCCAATCAAATATTTCTGGAGAAACCTGAAAATGTGCATCTGCCCCCATTCAACCCGACAGAGCTTGAGAGGTGAACAGGTTGAAAAATGGCAGATAATTGCCAAATGCTGATGAGCAAAGCTTGTCGCATCAAATAAAAAGACTTGAGGCTATAAAGGTGCTTCAGCTAAGTACTGAGTTAAGGGTTTGAATACTTATGCAACATACTTATTTCAGATTTTTTTATAAATTTACAAAGTTGTGACAGTTCTGTTTTTGCTTTGCCATTATGGTGTATGGAGTGTAGATTGATGTAGAAAAGAAAGAAATTTAATGCAGTTTAACATAAAGCTGCAACATCATAAAATATGAAAAAAAGAAGGGGTTGGAATACTTCTGAAAGGCACTGTATATATATATATATATATATATATATAAATACATATATAATTTTTTTTATTAAACATTATTATTGTTTCATTATTATTGTTTTGTCTGGTCATGTTTGGACATTGAAATAGTTTAATGAAGTTTATTTAATTTTACAATTTTAATGTAATCAACTAAAACAATAATAAAGTTAAAAAATTACAATTTTTAATCTTTTGTACAAGAAGATCTGATTTTTTTTTCTTTTTTTCATCAATTTTTTTCTAATGTTATGATTTTGTCAGCAACTTTTAATTTAGTCATACCCCAGGTTTCACAGACGAGGCTTAAGCCTAATCCTAGACTAAAATGTAAGTCTGAGCTGTTTCAACTGAAAGAAACTTGCACTGACTGATCTTAAAATATATCAGTGCCTTTGTTTTGTCTCAAGATGCACACCAGTAATGTTTTTTTCTAAGTACGTTTATAAAAGTTACTGAAATATCCTAATTGAACTATGGCCTAATCCTGGCTTAGTCTAAGCCCTGTCTATGAAACCAGGCCATAGTCTTTTAAATTAGTCTTAGTCCTGTGTCAAATGTAGTTTTTAGTTATCATATTTAGTCAACCTTGTCCTGTTTTTGTTCAGTCAAGTTTTAGTCGACTATATGTCTGAGCACTTTGGTCTAGTTTTAGTCATTGAAATCTTTGTCACATTTTCGTCATCCTGTATAATGGTTAAACTGATAAAAAAATCATATGATCATAATGATTGCTGTCATTTGAGAAATTTATTTTTGCATTTCAGGTATTGCACTTTCACCAATAAGGACACATCATGGTTGCCAGATTGCAAAATTAAGTTTAACACCGGGCAGAAAATGTATCCTTGCAACAGTGAAGCTCTGATTTGGGGATTTGAACACTTGATATCTGGCAACCACACACGAACGCTTGCGTAGTAGAGACGTGTACAGCAGTCTGCAATAATATTTTGTCTCCTTTTATGACTAAAATAAAAAGAGATTTTGGTAAAGTGCATATTTTTTTAAAATACATTTGAGTCTCGTCTTTTATCATCAACGATATTGCATATTGATATAGTCACCTTTATTGCTTACTGACATAGTCATGGGAAAAAAGCTCGTCAACGAACATTTTTTGTCATAGCTTTCGTTAACGAAATTAACACCAAAGAGCAATGTCTCCGATTATTTCACAAGGTTCTTCCATCAAGCAGTGTTCCAAGAGAGTTCCCTTTGATCAAATAAATACATTTAATTTTATTTAATTTTATTTTTTATCTGCATTAGCTAAAATTTTTATGTTGAAAAACAATAATTTTATTACAAAATAAATTGGACTGTTGGGAAAGTCCAAAACTGACACAGAATGGCATGCCACTCGTGTCCTGTGTAGTCTTTAATTGCACATGGAAGTGGTGTATTTTGAGTTTAAGGTCATATGTTGTTATGACTGACTCTGAACGGCTCAGAGCAGCAGTACACTAACCTTCACAACCTCGCTCCACTTGGCCCACACGGTGTAGAGCATCTGCGATCAGGTCAGGAAGTCTGCCATTCAGGTCAACTGAGGCCAGGCAGCCCTGATAGCCATCCCGCGATGCTATGAGCTTGGGCAGACTGTTATACATGCTCTTCCCAACACCTCCAATGTACAGCTCTCCTATACGACACACACACAGAAAATATACACCGTTATCCACACATACTGTATCACCATAAGGTTCAGTTAGTGGATTTCTTCATCATAATCAGCTGATTCTTCATCTGTCTTTAAAATAAGGCAGAAATCAATGATGATAGTGTTGCATTTAAATGATGTTCTTCATGTTAATTGGAGCTTCATAAGGTGTGATCCAGTGGTACTCTATGACGAGCTGAATATGTGTGGTTCTCTTTTCAACCAGTTCCCTGCTGATGAAGGCTAATTCCAATGAACCTTTGATGTGCAGAACAAAAAGAAAAACAGGGTTGTCATAAAACGGCATATAATTATGTAACATCAAAGTTGCCCTTGAGCAACTCTGAAGAAGAGAATATGAGGATAAGCATATGTGAAGATGAAGGAGACGGGAACCCCAGTACAATATATCGCTATAGGCTCCGTTACGATGCTCATCGGTGGAGTTTGGGTGAGGGATTGTGCTCAGACAGAGATTTAGGAATGGAAAACAGAGGCGAAGAACTTGGCACTTGAACACAATACAACATGTCCCTGCGTCTGGCTCTTAAAAGCAAACTGATGCAACACTGTTCAGAGGAGGCCATTCAGAATATCAAAAAAGCCTGGATTGAATGTAATATAATAAGCTGATATTGTAAATATTGCATAAATTCTATGCAGAGTTTGAACTGATCTTACACTCTAATTAATGCTAGGTTAAATATGGACAGAACCAGCAATTGGGTTGTTTTGACCCAGCAGTTGGGTTAAATGTTTAACCCAACCTTCTGCATAGTAACCCAACCGCTGGGTCAAAACAACCCAATCGCTGGTTCTGTCCATATTTTACCCAGCGCTGGGTTGTATTTAACCCAGCATTTTTTTAGAGTCTCGTAGTGTGGGGTATGATCTAAGGAAGACAAAATGCAAAACATGTAGATGTAAAAAATTAATATTTATTATTTTATTAAATAGTATTTGTGGTATTTATATAATAGTATTTAATAGTAATTATTAAACCCTAAATGCACTAAAATGCTTATTGACAAAACTGGGTGACAACATGTATTAATAGCATATAATAATAATAATAATAATAATAATAATAATATAACAATAATAATAATAATAATTATTATTATTATTATTATTTTATTATTATTATTATTATTGTTGTTGTTGTTGTTGTTGTTATTATTATTATATGCTATTTGTATTCTATTTATATTCTATATTGCCCAGTCATTATTAAAATTTTGAAATAATAAAAAGTCATATTTTGCATATACAAAAAATTACATAGTGAAAAATAAAAATAAATAAATAATAATAATAATAATAATAATAATAAGCAACTACTATATAATAAGCTGTATTAATATATGCTATTTTCTATATTGCCCAATTATTATTAAAATAATGAAATAATATAACAATGTAATATTTTGCATATACAACAAACTACATAACAACAACAGCAATAATAATAATAATAATAATAATAATAATATGTGATTACAATATAATATGCTTTATTACTATATGCTTTTTTCTATATTGCCCAGTCATTATTAAAATAATGAAATAACATTCCAAATAAATACTCTGGATATACAAAAATGTGAATAATAATATTAATAATAATAATAATAATAATAATAATATCTAATGCTTTATTACTATATACTGTTTTCTATATTGCCCAGTCATTATTAGAACAACGAAATAACATAACTAATATTTTGAACAAATTCTAAAAAAATATAATCATCATCATCTTCACCATCATTATCATCATCATCATCATGATTATTATACAATATGCTATGTTACCATATCCTATACTAGATAGTTTTTTTTGTGCCATATATGTGTTATATTATGAAATAATATAATTTTTGGATGAACAACTATGCATTATTATTAGCAGCAGCATTATTACTAATATTACCATATCATATGACATGAAGCAACCAGGTTGACGACTGCTAATAAATGAACTAAAATATTGTCCTCATATATCCTCCATTGCTGTCCGGTTAGCAGAAATGTCTTGAGTCAATATAAACAAACCCACAATTATAATACAAGTGTGCGGATGTTATACTTAGTGTTGTTTAAGGTTCACACTGCTCTTTCATTCTACTCTTATTATTTCATTTTTTTCATTTTGCAAACATACATTGCGGAAGGCATCAAAGATATTTGGGGACCTTCAGATAAACATTCAGCGGGCAGACCATGTTTAGAGGGCATTGTTTGCCAGTGAAATGCAATTTCCAACTGAGCTCTGCCGACAATACAGGCAATTACGCGTTAAAACTGACAAGCAAGAACACATATGGCAACTTTCGTCCAACGGTCGAAGAGTGCGCTCTCTCACTGATTGTTTGCTGAAATATGCTCTTTTTCCACTCCAACTGAATAAGCCCAATTAGACCACCATTAAAAGCCCCGTTCATCTAAACCTCTGCACTCTTTAATTCTACCTCACTACAGATAAGTTGCATTCTTTCGTTCTAACTTTTCCCTTCCATTAAGAGCCCCTCAACCTGACTCACTTCAACTAACTACCTGTAATTGCCCTCGGTGCCTCTTCAATGGAATCCTGACTGGCTTTAGCTCAGCCCCTTAGGATACAGATTACATAGCCATTATTCAATTCAATACAACAGTTGTTACTGGCTGAATCTTAATTGAGCTTCTAAAAGCACTGAACGTCAAAGTGCATTCAGCACCACAAAAACATGTTCCTCAAATCATTTTTCATAAAATGTCTATTAATATTATTCTTCCAGTGAGTCCAGGCTGTAACTCCTAATCAAGACTTCAAGAGGACTAATCTACGGTTGATGCGCCGCATGCAGTACTTTCATGTAGAGCGTACAAAATAAGGCCTGAAACTCAGAAAAATGAAGACTTTTTTTCTTTTTGAGACAAATGGTCTGTGCAATGGAGGTGCTTAACCTTCAGAAAATGTTCATAGTCAACCTCTAGAGGTCAAACTAAATAATATATGAGATATTTCAATCTATTCATTCATGTTTTATTCATTTTATATGAGGTTTGCAATTTTTGCAGCCTTGCTATCAAAATTTGGGTTGATATGAATGAGAATACTAACAGACAGTTTCTACAAGGACAAAAGACCACCTTGCATTAATAATAATAATAATAATTATTATTATTATTATTATTATTATTAAAATAAATAAATAAATACATAAATAAATAATAGAAAACGGCTGAAGAATTGGTAGCAGATAAATTACAATTTAAAAATATAAATACATTCAACTATCATTTGATTATATTAATTAGATTTGACTTGACTCCAATGCTTTAAAGATGGTTACAGTGAGGAGAAAAATGGTGTAGAATTAATTTTCACTCAGAAATTGATGGCAAATTTCACAGATAATTAGAAAGAAATGCCAAGTAACACACAGAATTGTAAAATTCTGAAGCGGAAAGAGTGAAATAGTATTTTCTTGTAAAATATATTCGAAAAACAGGAATATACGATATAGAAATACAATCATACAAGCTACATACATGCTACAATCTATTAGAAAAAAACAAAAACAACAATAGTAATTTTTATCAATAATATTCTTGGTCTTTTGGGAGAAATTGGTATCAGCAGCACAGGCTGGATCTGAACTTGTGTGACTCACATGAACACCAAGGCTCAATGTCTCTGGCGGACATGGGTTAACCACAAAAAATAACAAATAAATAAATAAACTAAAAATAATAGCGATAAAAAATAAACTTGTCTTACATTTACAGATGTTGTGTCTGCGCCAGCTCATCCTCACAATAAATCCCAGCTCACAGTACAGAACCCGGCACTGTGCTCAGAGAAGAAAAGCTCAGTCTGCTTCACACAGAATAGCCCATGCATGGTTATTAGCTCTGTATGTCTCACTGTTATGCAAAGACTATTAAGCAGACTTCAATCACAATATTCAATTATACACCCAATAGTTTTTTTCACTAGTCGTTCAATGGATGGCTGGGCAGCGGGAGAGCGAAGCTTCTTTTGTGGGCGAGAGGGAGGAAAATCAATTGCTTTCATATGAAGGAACTGCAGGGAGATTGTAAAAATGACATCTCCAGTCATGCGTCTCTGTTGAGTAATGACGAAGCAATATCCCTGCTGGATAAAAATGGAAGATGGGGGAAAGCAAAAAAGAAACACCTTTGGCTGTGCTCCATAACTGGCGGACAGACCGGATTAAAGCTCCTAAAAGTATCCCATCATGCCATCAGCATCTTCACGTGTTGGGGATCTAGGGAAAAGTGTCACAATAGTATCACTCCTAGTATATAGTAGCAGTTGATCATAAGCTGTGTGTTAAGGGAAGGATCACCTGAAGTATTCAGCTTTGGCAAGTAAATTCTGCACCATTTTTTCTAGAAGACAAGATTTCTAAGCGATCATACTTCCAATATACTTACAAGTTGCAGCAAGACAAATTTAACTGAGACTAAGGGAGCAACCATTTAACACCCTGGCTACCAGCTAGAACATATAGCAAGCTAATAAAATGTTCTGACAACCACAAACACTCTACTGTGTCATCATGAACTGTTAAAATCGACTTGATTAATGTTGTATTTGACCTCCACAATAACTTTACTAATAGTAATGTCTGTATATTTTTGTCAGCTTTAGCTAGTTTCAAGGACTAAATGACTAAAAAAAAAGAAAAAAAAACTAAAACTTTTGCGAAATAGGTTACACATTTATTCAATAGGTTAAACTATTACTTAGTGAAGGATACAATAGTTTAGGTTCAAATGTTGGTTTGTAATTACTTATAGTAGTGCATTTGTAACAGTTTGGGCTATATTTTTGGGGACCAAATGTATGCACACTTTTGGACTATATGCCCTAATAGATGCTTTTCAGTTCAGCTATGTGAACACAAACGATCTGCAGCAGACCTGACTGAATATGAACGTGTTGTTTTTCTATTCAAAATATCATAAATTACAGATTGATTATTTTGCACTAAATTAAGAAAATACTGTCACTGCAACCAAGTTTTATTATAAACAGTGGTCAAATATTGAAGCTGGTGTCTTTAATTATTAATTCTAATTTAATTTAATTTAATTCTAATGATACACGGTTTTGTCCAGTGTGTTATTTTAGCGTGCTTTGAATGTGAAACAACAATAATCTGAGGCTGATCTTTGCGTGTTAAGAGGTTGAAAAATAAATAAATAAATAAAATAACAATAAAAAATAAACAAATTGAAATAAATGTATAAATGCATGATAGATAGATAGATATTCTTTTCATTCTTAAAATATAGTTATATAAAGTGTAAAACAAAAATTATTCATACACCAGATATAATTTTTGATATTTTTTTACTAGTGGGTGCAGGACACTATAGTTCATTTATGTAAGTGAGGATAGCAAAATTAAGTAAACTGTGACATATTATACCCAAAAATTCTTCATACAGTGGACTACCAGTAAAACTGATAAAAAATTTGGGACCAAAATTTGATTTGACACTTTGACCTGACCATGTTTTTATTTACATACCTTTCTATCAAAATTATCTGACATTTTCAAGATGAATTTGTTCTGACACAGTTTAACTCTTGAGTTCTTGTCATATTTTATTACCATTTTCTAAACTATAGTGAATAAACTGTGATAATGTGAGAAATGTTGAATGTGTCTGAATAAATTTTGCTTTGGCTGTATATAAAGTTTGGATTAGGTATAGAAATGTTTTAGCTTACTTATTAGCTTACTTATAATCTATAAGCATATAGATGTTGATTTTTGTTCTAAAGAAAATGTGAGAAATGATGCTAGATGACGATGCTTTGGTGTTTGCCAGAACGTTGTTTGGTACAGTGTTTTGTTTTGTCAGTGTAATGCTATTTTGTGGTTGCTTGCTTATCCAACTGAACAGTCTCTATGATATCGTGGTTTTTAAATATGGCTTGGCTCTCTCCTTCAAATGTACAGTAAGTCAAAGTTTTATCATCTGCCAGGCGAAAACTGTGTATCTAATTGCTTACAAAAGTAATAGCACAGCTCTCCTTAACAAGCCGCATGATCTGAGGCATCATTTGTTCAGCGTTTACTACTAATGCCGGGTTCTCACCATGATATAAAAAAGTGTGTGTGTGTGTAGGAGAACTTTGCCTCGACTGAATTGGCCACCAACAGCTCATTAATAAACTCATTGACATTCACATTTTATAGCAACACCTGGATTTTCCTCACGCCAGGGGGAACAGGAAAGCAATTTGATTCTAAGTCAATAAAACAAATTTTCAGAAAAACATTTACAGGGGCTGGATAGCAGTTCCTTGAGGATGGAAAAAAAACTCAATTATCGGACAGCGTGGAAAGTGGCTTGTCACGAGCGCTCTCCACATATGCTCATTTCAACACACTGGGTCAGCGTCACTTTCCACTGGCTCCCTCACGGAAAACAACACCACATCTCAACAGCACCTTCCCGTCTGGGGATGTTCATTTTACACTTCACAGAGAGCACTACAGACCTGGGATCTTCATACTCTCCATTCTCTCCCGACGCATTAGCAGGCAATTACAACTGACACGTACTGCGAAGTTGCTCTTTTGATGTTTAAAGGACTTGTTCTGGAGCAGCCAAATAAAAAAAGACCTTGGAGCCTGACAGAAGGAGTGTGCACTTTATGGCCTTATTTCATTTGGCCTTTATTACTCTTGTACTTAAAGCAACACGTTGACGTACAATTAGATTTTTGTGCTTGAGACTTTGTAAGCTTTAAAACTTTTCCTTTTTCACAGTCTTTAACTAAGCATCATTGTTAGCGAACCATGAGCACTTTGTCAAAAAGCGATATTTGTATTGTATAGTATAGAAATGTACTCATGTTTGAGTGTGTGTAAAATATGTGTATATACATATGTATACATATGTGTGTGTGTGTTCACTTAATTTAGCAGCTGTTATTTTTTTAAAGTCTAATGAATATTAAAATTGATAGCTTTCAAGTCGTGGCCTAATGGTTAGAGAGTTGGGCTTGTAACCAGAACGTCGCCGGTTCGATTCCCGTACCAGCAGGAATTGAAGGTGGGGATTGTGAATGAACAGCACTCTCACCACCTTCGATACCATGACTGAGGTGCCCTTGAGCAAGGCACCGAACCCCTAATTGCTCCCCGGGCGCTGGAACAATGGCTGCCCACTGCTCCGGGTGTGTGTTCACTGCTGTGTGTGTGCACTTGGATGGGTTAAATGCAGAGGACAAATTTCGAGTATGGGTCACCATACTTGACAATACATCACATATATATATATATTTTTTTTCATATCAGTAGAGTTGGTATCAGCGATGCGATACTTCAATCATAAAAAAGATGCCATTAAACAAATATTAAAAATATACTGTCTTTATGTTGTTTCTACATTAATTTGAAGATTGAATGTGAAAATATTGCAATATAAAAGTATATTTAAAAACTTTAATGTTAGGTGGGATTAATCACGATTAATTTCAGAAAAAAACTGTGTGATTAGTTATTTTTTTAATCGACTGACAACACACTGTCACGCCCCTGGACTGTTTTGTTGTGTTTATGCTCCCCATGTGTTCCCTGTGACCCAGTTTCTCCCCAGTCTGATTGTTAATTTGATTCCAGGTGTCTCCTTAGCTCCCTCGTTATCCTGAGTTTAAAGGCCCCAGTCCTTTCAGTTAGTGTTTGTCGGTCCTTGAATGTCTTCCCTGCCTGTGCTCCATGTATCCCTGTTGGATCATTAAAGACTCTATTTGTGAATTCTCTGTGTTTCCTCGTCTCCTCGTTCCTGGCCTCCGTGCTTCCGTGACTCCCGTGAAACGTGACAGAAGGACTGACCAAAACAGTTACCTCTGCGTCTTCCCTCCGTTTTTGTTTCCGCCTTTTTTTTCCTCAGTGTTTTGTTTCCGTTGTGTTTCTATGGACCCCCTCCTTCGCCCGGAATATCTCCTCTTCCTGCTGGAGCAGGGAGAGAAATCGCTCGAGGGTCACACCAGACTGTTTCTGGTCCTCGCAAACCTCACCACCTACCTGGACGACGTCGTCCGAGGACGTCCGAGGATGGCCCTTGAGAGAGTTTCGCCGCCTTTGTGGAGTGGATATTGGCGAGACACGGATCCCCGTTCACCATCTGTCCCAAGGGGGATCTAGCCAGTGCCACTCCGGATCCAGTAGCCAGCCCACCATCTCCCCGCTGCGCGGAGTGCATGCCTAAGCCCACCGCTGACGGAGAGCCGGAGCCCGCCGCGACCGATGAGCCATCGCCGCATGGAGCGACAGTGCTGAGGATCGCCGCGGAGCCAGAGCCGCTGATGAAGTCAGTCAAGGTGTGTGAGCCAGCAACAATGCCCACCACGAGGGAGAATACCACAGACAGTGAGAGCGTGGAGAGGAGCTCCTCCCCCTGCATCGCGGCTGAGGGTGAGCTGAGTATGGCGCATGGATTGTGCCACAGCAGGAGAAAGGGCTCCACTTCCTGAGTTTGGCCAGGGAGGGCCACAGTTCCAGCCCCTCCTGAGTCTCCTTCGTCTCCGCTGGTCCCGTCCAGCCCTCCTGAGTCTCCTTCATCTCCACTGGTCCCGTCCAGCCCTCCTGAGTCTCCTTCGTCTCTGCTGATCCCAGCCAGCTCCGCGCCTCCAGAGTGCCCTCGGTACCTGCTCCTCGAAAAGCGCACTCCTGTGTCCGGCTCCCGTTCCACAAGTTCCATCCAGGAAGCCCGGAGAGCTCACAGTGCCGCCACTCCCACCCGCTCCTGCCTCCTCCACCGCTGTCGTCTGGCAGCCCCTCTGCTTGCCCTCAGCCCTCCATCTATGCGGTGCGAGTTCCAGCGTCGCCGGGGCTGGAGTATCCCTCACCTCCGCCTTCAGCCTCCGAGGCCCAGACTCCGCCTCGGCCCGTTGGCTCCACCATGGCTCCTAGCTCCCTCCTCTGCGTGGCCCATGTTTACCCTGGCTCATGGGCTCTGCGTCCCTCCGGCTCCCACCTTAGTACAGCATCAACCATCCTGCGCCTTGGGACTTCACTCCTCCAGCTGTGCCTCGTCCCTTCGTCCCTCTGGCTCCATCAGGCTCCTCCTCAGTCCTCTGTCGCTCCGGCTCCACAGTGGCCATCTGGATACCCATCTCCGCCTCAGTCGCCAGCACCATCTGCTCCGCCTTGGTCCCCCGGATCCTCCCCGTCGGCCTTGCTCTTCGGCTCTCCATCTCAGGCTCCTCCTCCACCTGCTCCGCCACCGTTGGTCGGCCCCCTGGAGTCGGCGGCCATCCATCCTCCATGGCTCCTCCCTTCCGTCGGCTCCACCGTGGGCCACCGTTATGGCTGTGGCCTGGGTCCTGCCAGGCGCCTCCTGCTCCGGGTCCCTCCTGTCTCTTCCCTGGCTCCTCCCTCCTTCGTCACCTCCCTGGTCTCTGTCAGCCGGCCCCCTCCCGGGTGTCTGTCCTCCTCCTGAGCCTCCGCCTTTGTTCCCTGTCCCCCCCCCCACCCCCCTGTTGTTCCACGGTGCGAGGACGCACCTTCTGGGAGGGGGGGGGGGTGTAATGTCACGCCCCTGGATTGTTTTGTTGTGCTTATGCTCCCCATGTGTTCCCTGTGACCCAGTTTCTCCCCAGTCTGATTGTTAATTTGATTCCAGGTGTGTCTCCTTAGCTCCTCATCACCTGAGTTTAGGTTTTGGTCCTTTCAGTTAGTGTTTAGCAGGGTCCTTAGTGTCTTTATCACCTGTGCTCCATGTAACCCTGTTGGATTATTAAAGACTCTGTTTGTGAATTCTCCGTGTTTCCTCGTCTCCTCGTTCCTGGCCTCCATGCTTCCGTGGCTCCTTGTGAGCTGTGACACACACACATATATATATATATATATATATATATACACACATTAGTGCTACATAAGGTACACCATTTCAACTGCTTCTTAACAAATATCTAATCAGCCAATCACAAGGCAGCAACTCAATGCATTAGGCATGTATACAATGTGCCAAAGTTCAAACTGAGCATCAGCATGAGGAAGAAAAATTATTTAATCACTTTGAACACGGTTGTTGGCGCCAGACGGGCTGGTCTGAGTATTTCTGAAACTGCTGATCAACTGAGATTTTCACGCACAAGCATCTCTAGGGTTTACAGAAAATGATCCAAAAAAGAGAAGATATTCAGTGAGCGGCAGTTCTGTCTGTGAAAATGCCTTGTTGATGCCAGAGGAGAATGACCAGACTGGTTTGAGCTGATAGAAAGGCAACCAAACACTTGTTACAACCAATTCACACAGAAGAGTAACTGAACACATGACACGTCGAACCTTGAAGCCGATGTGCTACAACAACAGAAGACCACACCAGATATCACTCTTGTCAGCTACCAAAATTGGACAGTAGATTGGAAAAAAGTTGCCTGGTCTGATGAGTGTTTCTGCTGTGACAATCAGATGGTAGCGGCAGAATTTGGTGTAAAGCTTGGATCCATCCTGCCTTGTATTAATGGTTTAGGCTGGTGGTTTTCTTGCCACACTTTGGGCTCTTTAGTACAAATTGATCATCATTTAAATGCCACAGCCTTCCTGAGTATTGTTGCTGACCTTATCAATCAATTTACAACAGCAGCATCTTGTGATGGCTACTTCCAGCTGGAAACCATCATGTCACAAAGCTCAAATCATCTCAAATTGGTTTCTTGAACATGACAATGAGTTCGCTATACTCAAATGACCTCGACAGTCACTAGACCTCAATCCAGTAGAGCATATTTGGGATGTGGAGGAACAGGAGATTCCCATCATATATGTGCAGCCGACTGCATGATGTTATCATGTCAATATGTACCAAGATCTCTGAGGAATGTTTCCAGCACCTTGTTGAATCTATGCCATGAAGAATTAAGGCAGTTCAGAAAGCAAAAGTGGGTCCAACCCACTACTAACAAGGTATACCTACTTAAGTGGCTATATATATATATATATAGGGCTGCCAATCGATTAAAATATTTAATCGCGATTAATCGCATGATTGTCATGAGTTATCTCGCGATTAATCACTTAATCGCACTTTTTTTTTTAATCTGTTCTAAATGTACCTTTAATACTTTTCAAGTTTTTAATACTCTAATCAACATGGGCATGGACAAATAGGAATGCTTTATGCAATATATGTTTATTATTAGTGAAACCATAGTTAACATAGAGCCTGAAGACTAGACATGTTTCAGTGATCATAGATGTTTTTCAAAGAACTTGTTCATGTCTATTAGACACATGAAAAAAGAACATAGAAATACCAGGTTCCCATTACTTCTCTCTTTGCACTGAGCAATTTACTTACACAAACCTGTTTACATTTTCACACCACTTCTTCTGAACATCCAAAATGCACATTTATTATTTATTATTACATTTGCGGCTAAATTCTCAATAAAACTGTTTTCATTTATATATTTTACTGTTTCTGTTGTCAGACAACGGAATGAATATGAAATAGTGACTGAAACGTGACCCATGAAGACTAAATAACCAGCTCTCCCTACCAAGAGGTTAATCTGCACAAAAATCCTGATTTATAATCCAGCCATCGTCTGATAAAATCAAATAAGCTACACATAACATAAAGACAATAGCTGTTCTGTGATTTCGGCTATGCTTGCATATTAAATTAGAGAAGCAACATAATATGTGTTTTTAACAAAGCGCTGCTCCTCTCAGCCGCTTGCTGAACAGAGCAGACGCAGATAAAGAGAGAGAGAGGTGTAAGAAGTTGCTAAAGGGGTCTGAAAAGTTGCTAAATTGGCAGCACTGTCAGCATCTCCCATGCAATTCTGCAACTACGGGTTGGGCCACGGGTCAAACAGAAAATGGCGCGTTAATAAAATTAGTATATATATATATATATATATATATATATAATATATATTGGCTGATGTGCATTCTAAGGTGTGTAATTATTTTCAGGGAAACGTATGGCTAAAGTAGTTCCAGTCAAGTCTTGACCGCATTACATGTCCGATATTTGAGGTGTGGTAACTGTAGTAAAAGCAGAATAATTGACTCTGGGCCATTGAATTATTAGAAAATAATGCACACTCGAGGTGCATGATATATGGTGTTTATATATTTTCTAATAATTCAACAACACGTTGTCAATTATTCCGGTAACACTTTATTTTAAGGACCAATTCTCAGTATTAACTAGCATGTTTAATAAGTACTTATAAAGCACATATTAATGGCTTAATCCAACCCTATGCCTAAACTTAACAACTACCTTATTAACTAATAATAAACAGCAAATAATAAGTTTAGCGAGGGAAAACTCTTAATTAACAGTGAATATGGGTTCCTTAATCTAAAGTGTTACTATTATTCCTAACTTATTATATTATCTAAGTGGTAACACTTTGGAATAGGGAACACATATTCACTATTAATTAAGAGTTTTTCCTGAATAAACTCCCAATTTGTTGCTTATTAATAGTTAGTAGTTAGTAAGGTAGTTGTTAAGTTTAGGCATGGGGTAGGCTTAAGGGATCTAAAACATGATCATGCAGAATAAGGCATTAATATGTGCTTTATAAGTACTAATAAACAGCCAATAGGCTAGTAATATGCATGCTAATAAGCAACTAGTTAATAGTGAGAATTTGTTCTTAAAATAAAGTGTTACCATATAAGTTTATTTATTTATTTATTTTTTAAAAATTGCCACTAATACATGTTAATTCATAATGATTAGTATTAATAATAATTGTAAGTCGCTTTGGATAAAAGCATCTGCAAAATGACTAAATGTAAATGTAATTAATATTTATGATATTCATAAATATTATGCTTTTGTGCAGATGCAACAAAACATTTTACAACCTCAACAGAGCACGTCATTAAAAGTTAAAAAAGGACAAATCATCTGTTATTTTTAATAGACTTGTTCATCAAGACACAGTCTTGAGAGTCTTGCAAACTACTGTTTTCCTTCTGCTGATACAACACAGTCATAAATCGAACAGTAAAAAAAAATATATATTTTTTTAACTTTAGGAATTGTTCCAATCTACCACATTACTAGACAATCAGCATTTTCAGAAAAGCAGTGGACACTGTAAAAAAAAAAAAACCTTGATAAACTTACATCCACTTCTGTGGTTACATTATGTGGTCTTGACAAACAAAGTGGTTTCTGTTTTCTTTTTGTGACCTTGTCTCAGCTTTCTTCTAGTGTCAACTAAAACAAAACTAAGGACTGCCTGCCAAGATTTCTACTAAGATGCCAGTGAAAACTCTAAGCCTAAGATATTGCTATGGCAATAGCTGCTGATGTCTTTTCAATCAAAATATTTCATTTCAACTCACAAGAAAAGAACTAAATATACATGAGATTCATGTTTCTACAATTCATATGAAGCAAAAGTTTGTTTTTGTGCCCAGAGTCAAGCAACACCTGCTTAAGATAGCAAAAGCATGTTTGGAAGCACTAAAAATTATGCAAAGTCAGTAGCGTGTTGTTGTTGTTTTTTTCTCTTTCCCCTTTAGGCGCTGCTCGTTGTTCTTCTAATTACAGCCGAAACAGCGAAAAACGATAGCAACGGTGAGAAGTACTGGAAGGTAGATTTCAGAAGCAACATGATTTAAACAAGGAGCTGGAAGCTGTGTAAATACCCATCAGGAAAGATACTCATTAATGCTGAATGCAAGAGTTTGAAATCAAACCCAAAATGAGTGTAAAACAGCAAATATGTATCTAAGCGTACCTAAGAATGAGATAACAGTTGATAACAGTCATAAAACTTAAGCCTAAACAACCATAGTGAGTGTAAAGATGGAAGAAAGATCTGTTAAACTGAAAATCAGAAGTGTGGCTCTTAATGGTTGTTAAAAGAAATAGAAAATGTTCATGTCGTTTCAAACCTGTATGATATTTTGAAGAATCTTGGTAACCAAATCTCTTTAATTACCACTTACATTGTGTGGACAAAAAAAGGAAAAGCTGTGTGTTTGTAGTAAACAAATCAATCATTAAGACATTTTTAATTTCAGTCCTCTATCCATAAAATTGCTTTCTCCAGTGAAAAAGTTGTCTCATCTAAATCAGGAGAGAAATACGTACAGATCAAGCACCGTAGATATTGATGTGAGAGGAGATGAACTTTTTAACTGGAGGAAGTGTTATTATGGATTATGGACTGAAGTTGTGTGGATTACTTATGGATTATTGTGATGTTTTTATCAGCTGTTTGGACTCTTATTCTGACAGCACCCATTTACTACAGAGAATCCACTGGTGAGCAAGTGATGTACTGTAAAGCTAAATTTCTCAAAATTTGTTCCAATGAATAAACTCATCTACATCTTGGATGGCCTAAGGGTCGAATAAATTAATTTCATTTTTGGGTGAACTATTCTGTTAAGACGTTCAATTAGATGTAAGCAATACCATTCAGCTCTTGAAAAGTGGACAAATTCTAAGTGAATAAAAAGTGGGCATTGTAAGTCAAAAAAGTCAAGGCATCTCAAATATGAATATGATTTAACTCTTAGATATATGGTAAAGTATTCTGAAAAGTACGGCTGAGAGGAAATACCTTTGAGGTCCAGGTTGCGGGCTCCATTGGAGTGCTGCGTGACCGTGCGGGAGTCGATCTTGAGCGTGTGCACGTTGTTGTTATCGCGGGACACCATCACGTTGTGCCACTGGTTGTCATTGAGCGGCTTGTCGGAGTTGCCCTTCATGAGCGACGGCCCATTGCCCAAGTCAAAAACATAATGGATGTACCTGCAATACATCAGTTCCCCTGTCAATCAAACAGCCCAGTGGAATCAGGCAACCCTCTTTAGGATGACAATACTGCCTTTTTGCTTCCAAATCAATATCTGTTATAAGGCTTGAAATACTGGCACAGACAGACTTCCACCCTGTCAGACGCTCGGTGTGCAGCCACAGTAAACAGCTTACAGTCTTCAGCAAAGTGTCCCTTAAAATGCAATGCACTGTGGCTCCATATATAGGCATTTTTTGTTGCTTTCAAATTGTTTATGTATATTTCATTCACAAATTTACTTTAATTCGAATATTTTATATGCAATCTAATCAAATATGCCAATATCAGTCATGCATAAGATATGCTACCATATCAGTTATCAGCTAGTATTTGATTTTTTTATTATTATTTATCTGTAGAACTCCAAATAAAAGCACATATACATTACAAATCACTGTAGTTTCCAGATTAAATGAAGACTAGTGGCACTAAAACACTAAAAGCTTTTAATCCTTTTCACACTAATTGTGATTACGATAATCAATTAATAAAGACTTATTTTTGCACATTTCCTTGCACAAAACTATGTTATGACCTCAAAACTCTTTCACCATAGTGCATTATTAGTAAACTAACACATTTTGACATTTGCATCACATAACTAGTTCCATATGTATAGCTCTTCTGATTAGTAAAATTGCTCGATAGCTCACCTGGTACAGCGTTGCACTTGTGATGCGGGTCAAGATAAAAAAGACTTGAAATTAGCTAAAATAGCATGGTTGCTTCAGCAATGTATTTGTATCTCATGTAAGAGTTACGGTAGGGTTTAGTGTAGGTGGTACCATATTTTCAAATGCAATAGAAGATTAGCCTATTACAAACTGCCATGATACGTACAAACACCAACATAATAAAACTTTGCCAGATTCATGTTCATCTGTTTAAATCTAAGCACCATTGGACATTTCACTTTGAAAGTGTCGCGAAACGTACAAGAAGCATAGCAATACCATTTTGCAGAAATGTCGCCACAGGCAAGTTTTTCCAATGAGCCCAGGTTGGATAATTTCCAAATCTTTCAAGAATGACTTACCGTGAGCTTCGGGTTGTTTAGCAGTGAAATATGCCTTATGAGAAATCATTTTTCCTCATAGAATGGGGAATCTCAGCAATAGAGCTCAAAGTAACTGCAGCAATAGTTCAATCCCTCATAAGACATTAAATACACTGTCTTGTACCTTTTTATGCTTTTCAAATACTTTTTTGCTTTCAATTGAATGTTATAATACTGTGATTCATCTCCGAGCTGTTTGTGTGGCTTATAACTCTTTATTGTAGATTTGTCTGAAACGCCTAAATGTGAAAAATACTTCCAGAACTAAGACAGTGTTGTGCTCTATTCAAACCGATGGCAAAAAAAGCAGTTTTCGATACCAACGAGGTCATGGAGATATACAGTGAATCCGTGTATCATTCGTCCTTTCCATTTTCAATTGATAAATGAGCCCCTGCCCCTTTGAGGTCCGTCGGTAAAGTGCCCTTGCGGTCCGGTGCCCTCGGTCTGCGATTTCTGCCGAGGGTAGGGGTGTTCGATATAATAATTTTTGATCATGGACGATAAAAATGTCTCCAAGATCTGCTTTTTTGAAGAAATATTGTAGTATCCTGCTACAGCGCACATTCTATCAGCTGCAGTTCTGGCGCCGCCGTCTCTATGTACTGTACAACGTGACATACATTCACATCAGTGTTAACTCAGCGGTAAAGTTGCTCTCACGGGACACTGCACTTATTCACAATCACAAAAGTACATTATTTGCATCTGCTTTAAAGCCTTGCCGGTTAAACGTTTCATTCACGCGCTGGTCAGACATGCGCTTTTTTCTGAGCACATACACCCAAAGCGCGCGCACGAAAAAGTCCGTCAGACAGCGCCTGATTACTGAACTAAGTTATCTTTTGTGCTAATACTGTCAAAACACACAAGGTTTACATATAGACTCAGTTGGTTATGTCTAAAATGAACGTAAACAGCTGAGAGAAACGGATGCGTGCCTGTATATTTGATGGGAGCAGGTCTTAAAGGGACAGTACTAAACATGCTGCCGACTGTAATTAAAGGGATAGTTCACCCTAAAATTTTATTTCTGTCATTATTTACTCACTCACATGTTGTCCCAAACCTGTATTAATTTCTTTCTTGTGCTGAACCAAAAGAAGATATTTTGGAGAATCTGGGTAACCAAACAGTTGCTGATCCACATTGACTTTGATAGTAGGAAAAAAATACTATGGAAGTCACTGTGGACCAGCAACTGTTTGGTTTTCCACATTCTTCAAAAGAGCATTTATGTTGAATTTATCTTTATGTTGAAACTCATTGAGGTTTAAAACAACTTTTGATTGAGTAAATGATGGTATAAAAATAACCCTATTTGGTAACACTTTATTTTAGGGTCTCTTAACTAGTTGCTAATTAGCATTCATATTAATAGAATATTAGCCATTTATTAGTAGTAATTAAGCACATATTAATGCCTTATTCTACATGACCTTATTCTACATCCCTGATCCTACCCAACACCTAAACTTAACAACTACCTTACTAACTATTAATAAGCAGCAAATTAGGAATTTATTGATGGAAAAGTCATAGTTAATAAGTGTTCCCTATTCTAAAGTGTTACACACTGTTTTTATTTTTGGGTGAATTATTCCTTTAATGTTAATAAAACACCAAACACAAAGAGAAAAATCACTCACTACTCTTGACTGAAAAACTTTAATACAGTTGCTTTAATAGGAATCAGTCTATATAATGTTTTATTTTTATATTTGTTCATTCAATTTCTTGAATGCTCCTGCTAAATACACCTATTGTAGCCTACCTGAAAATAAAACACTGTTTATTTTATTTGTATATTGTGTGTATTTGTAATGTGTATCTTTGTTCTAATTTTTTAATAACAAAGATAAAATAATGACAGATTTTTATCTTCACCCACTTTGGCCTAAATATCGACCATCCTTTTTTTCATATTTTGTTACCTTAAAAGGCTGTCTTTATAATAGGAAAATTAGTTTTATTTTTGCCATATCGCCCACCCCTATAGCCGAGGGGGACCAAACCCATCACCCAGCCCAATCCATCCACAACCAACCAACCCCCGGGTCCGGATTATGCCCTTGTAACGCCATTTCGCCCCTGCCCCTCCGGAGGCCTGTGCACGCCACTGGGCGGGCTTGTGTACCCCCTGGCAGTTTTTCTGTTATTGTATTACGCTATAATTGTTAATAAAGCTTAAAAAAAGAAAAAAAGTTAGCGACACTATGGCAGCGCTGGAGCCACACTCCACATTAATCATGGAGTTGTTCAAAACCGGTATGACACACGCTGAAATTTCCTGCACACTGAAGCAGATGAATATCGTAGACTGCTCGGAAAGAAGCGTCAGAAGATTTTGTTCTAACTTTTTTCTTTTTTTTAAGCTTTATTAACAATTATAGCGTAATAATAACAGAAAAACTGCCAGAATTTTAACAAGCCCGCCTATTTGCTCGCAGAATAATTTCCGGGTGACGCACAACCCAGCAATTAAATATTAAAAACAGATTCTGTTGTGCGGACCCCTTTTCAATTTTGTATTTTTGATCCAAAACGAAATTTTAAAATATGAAAAACAAGACAATTTTCATTTTACGTTTCTGATTCAAAATCAAATAACAAAAAAACCAATCAGATTTTCATTTTTTGATTTTCATCTATCAATTGAAAATGGAAAGGACGAATGATACACGGATTACAGTGCACTGCTAATATTTATTCAAACTACGGTATAAATATTAGAATTTGCAAATGCTGGTAGATGCTCTCAGTTCATACATCAAGATACTGCAGAGAAAGAAAGAGAGAGAGAGAAAGAAAGTGTGCTCATTAGCGCTCTCTCATTTCACATGCTTGTGCAGACTCCGGTGAGAGGCAAGGCCACCTGCTGTCTAATTGCTTACTGAATGACTGACTTTCTGGACCACTGCGGCTGAGGAAGTTAAACATCTGAGGCACCTTCCCCTTTTTCACTATTCGTTTTTGCCCAGTGGAATAAAAATCATACAGCAAATCAGGTTGTTGTACCCGCTATGTTTGGCATAAGCAGTATTATTGAACTGAAAATTCTTTTACTAGGCTGGTGGGAAAAAATATCTGATCCGAGACTGCGGATCTCCCACGTGGCGGCTTTGGCATGTGGGTTGGGAACAGAGTGGGCTGCCAATAAATAGAATACCGTTAATCAAATAACACTTACATTACATGTGATTAAAAGCTGCTCTTTTTTTCATCAAGGTCACCAGTGCTTACTTTATCTTTTCGAAATGGATTTGCATTTTTCTTGTGAGCCAATTACAGTATCTGAGGCTTAGAATAGCAATCCACGCAATCGTTCCTCTGAAATTGCTCTTGATTGATGAGCAGACACAGTCGCCTCAGAGTCATCTGGCGTACGCTCGAACGTCAAAGAATAACTCATGGTGAGCTCTTTCCTAGCAGTTACCGATCAGCATTTACGCATAACCAAAAGCAACGGCATGCAGAATTTGTTTAAATTTAAATATGGCCCCTATCCTGTGATGATTCACCAAGCGATTCTCCTCCTCCTTGTACCTTTAACTAAATGCCAAGGAGACAAATGTGCGAATCTTATAATGCGACTTGACTCACCCTCCCACGGCCATGATTCACATCCAAGTAATGTGTCTTAACTAATCACAAACTTAAACGCGCTGCTTAGCGTCGCTGCTTAACTTCATCTGGATGTCTCTCATATTCTGAAGTGTGTAACTAGCTGCTTGCATGCGATCCCTCGAATATCTGCTGTGTCTTCTGGGAGTTTCAGCAATAATATCTGCATCTCGCTCTCCTACAGAAACAACTGTGCGTTAGTTTTGTCGGAAAAGGCCTTTGAGCTCTATCTCTCTCGGGACTGATATATGCTGAAGGATGAGATCACCAACAATCTGTGTAAGATGAACTTTGAGCTGTCAGTGGGAATGTCTCAATATCTGGATTTATAATTTCACATGGGTGGGAGAGTATAAGAAAAGACTTGACTTGATCTCAAGTGCTTTTTCTTCCCCTCAGTAGTTCCTTCCACCCACCCCAGTTCAAACCCATAACGGATCTAAAATTACAATGCTAATTTGGTAACATATTGCAATGTTTTAAAGACTGATTTATTAGGGTAACTATTCCTAATAAAATATGTATCACTACAAATGTATAGATGAACAGTATTGTGAGTCATATTCAGTGAGTTCATTCAGTGAAGGTTTCATCAAGCTATTGAATCTTGCTATGTACAGCCTACACAAACAGCTAACTTGTAAGAAAGCAAGCTAACTGAAATAAAACCTTTTCAGTGATTTATCTGGAACACTCCACGCTCGTCTAACAACACAACACGCAAACACACAAAACTAAGCAGCGCACACAAATAGTGGTTTAAATGCTTTTTTGTTTGCCTTTGGCCAAAACATGAAGTCTTAGTAGGCAGCACAATTAAGACGCCTACCTTTAAAGGCACCTTAAAAAGCAGGTCGCTAGACTTTGGAACAAAGCCTGTAAGAATTTTTTGCGAAATTCATTAAACAAACCAAATTTGCTCATGAAACGGACACTCTAGTTATGCTGTATATTTTTGAGTGCAGCCAATAAAGATCACACAATATGAGAAAGTATTGTCTTGGCATTATTTCACAATACACACTTTTTCATCACATTCAAATGAGATGGCAAGCGAACGATTTAGAGAATAATATAATTTCCTTTGCTGTAGCACCGTAGAATAGTTCAGGAAACTTTGCTTTCTGCTAAGGTGTCTTTCTCTCTGTCTGTCAGGCCTCAGGCTTTCCATCACGTATAGCTAAGGCTTAACTTTATATTGCACTCTAATTTCATCTCTCTCTCTTTTCTCAATCAGGTAGTTCTCAATGTTATTATCATTTCATAATACCCTGCCTATTTCAGAAATTTCTAGTTCCTTATTTGTGCAGTAATGTTAAGAAATCTCCTATTCTCATCTCTTCTTTATAGTTCCCATCTCAACTTCACACTTTAATTAAATGGCTTTTATTAATAGGATTTTAATGCTTAATGCTGTTTTTTTTAATAATGATATGAGCATGGCCAATAGTGACGCGCTCCTCTGACTAAGCCAAATAGTCCTTTAGTAATGAACAAATTTTATTCAATGAGCTTTGATTGGTTTGAAGCAGCAGGGGGTGGAGTCAAACACTGAATCATACAGTTCAGCCATTTAAAGATCCCATGAAATCAACTGATCACAGTTGACATTTCTTATTGGACGTTTGGGCAGAACATTTGTTTTTTAATGCAGGAGGAGGGGCTTTTTCACTCGACAGCATTTGATTGGACAAAAATCTGTGTATTGTGAGATGAATATACATTCTAGATGAAAACTTAAGCTTAAAAAAATTTTTTAAATTGGAAATGTTGCATTTGCAAATAACCAAAATTAAAACAGATTAAGTTGAAGTACTAATATTACTAAAACTAAAACTGAAATGAAAAAATAAAGCTAACAAAAATATTAAAACATACTAAAATTAAAATCAAATCTGAAAATACAAAAATAAAAGTTTATTATCATATAAAATATTAATAAATATTATAATATTATATAAATAATGCAAAAATATCTCTGCTGCCAATTCAAAATGTGTATATCTGCTAAACGAGTTTTTTTTTTTTTTTTTTTGCAAATAAACTAAAGGCAACAATATTTACATTTTAATTTAATGGGGGCTGTTGGGCAAGTCATTCAAACACTGGCGTTGGATTTTTTATTTTTTTTTTTCACTCACTCACCCCTTCACAAGCTCAATCACAATGAAGTCACTGCCGTCTCCAGAGTTGAACAGCATCAGACCATCAGGGCTGGTGGTCTTGAACTGGAAGAAGAGGTGCATGGAGGCGTAAGCCTGCAGGGTGGACAGCGCCACATAGCTGGCTCGATTCCGGAAGCTGACTGGATCTGCCACGATGCGGCGCATGCCGAAGCGGGCGTTGAGCTCGCAGTAGGATATGTCACCATTCTTGCACTGGTCTAGGTACAGCATGCCGTTGAAAGAGAGGCCCTGCAGGTGGCCGATGAAGTTGGAAGGCATGACTGAGATAAAGCGCCGCTCGGTCATAATGCCCGTCTCTATGTGGTGGAATTCCAGCTGCGTGTGTGCTCCGCTCATCTGGCCTGTGGCGGAACCAAACATGCTCGATTAGTCAGGTCTGGGAGCTGATGATATGAGGGAATGGCGTGCTGCCTGAGCTCATCCCAAGGCAAGTACAGCTTTTGATGTTCAATTCAGAGTTGGATGTGTGGTAACGCTGAACTTCCAATGTGCAAGATTAATCTAAACCTGAAAAACTGTACTATATATAATCTTTCAGTTGTCACCACAATGATAAATGAATAACACTCTGCCATAACTAGCCACGGTATGGAATGTTTTAAGAGTCAAGCAAGTCTGTGTACACTGAACGTGAAAATCTATACGATAATTTTCTGTATGAGAACTGTAATAAAATTTATTCACTGAAAATCTAACGAGTCATTATAAAATAGTGATTTCTGAGCTAACTATTTTTTGAGTGAGTGTTTGTCAATGGATTGGATGCGTCATTTCACAAAAGCAGTCTGAAAAGATGTATTCATAGATCTATTTTAGACCAATTAGATTTCACAGTTTTACAGTGGGCGGGGCTACCATGCAATTGACAAAATCTCAACAAAATGTCTGAAATGCCTCTTCTTATTTGGTCACTTTATTGGATCACACCTGATTAGGATACAGTAGGCGTGTTTACATGCACTTTAAATGTTTAATTTCGGTCAGACTAAAGCAAAAATATTCCTAAATGTCATTTAATCTGCATTGCATCATAGGCCCTTTCACACTGCGCTTAATCCTTGGTTATCATCATTATAAACACTTTTTTTTTTTAACTATTTCAAATGTGAAAAGCCCTTATGCATACTGCCTACCAAAAGGGTGGGGTTGGTACAATTTTTTAATGTTTATCAAAGAAGTCTCTTATGCTCACCAAAGCTCGATTTATTTGATAAAAATACAGTAAAACTGTAATATTGTGATTATTATTAAAATGAAAAAAAGTTGTCTATTTGAATATATTTTAAATGTAATTTATTGCTGATAGTAAAGCTTTCAGCATCATTACTCCACTCTTCAGTGTCACATGATCCTTCAGAAATCATTCTAATATGCTAATTTGCTGCTTAAGAAACATTTCTTATTATTATCAATGTTTTTGATGAAAGTTCAAAATAACAGCTTTTATCAGAAATATTTATTTTTATAACAATGTAAAGATATTTACTGTGACTTTTAATCAGTGTACCCTTGCTGAATAAAATAATTTTTTTAAAGAAATCTTTTTTTCTTTGATGAATAGAAAGTTTAGAAGAACAGTTAAAAAAAAGATTTTTTGTAACATTATAAATGTCTCTACTCTCACTATTGATTAATGCATGAAGAAAAACATTAATGTTCTTCAAAAACAAACTTACTTTTTTTCAAGATTCTTTGATGAACAAAGTTCAAAAGAACAGTTTTTATTTGAAATATAAATATTTTGTATCATTAGAAATGTCTTTACTATCACTACTGATTAATAATAAATATTTCTTTAAAAAAAAAAAACTTACGAACCCCAAACTTTTTAATGGTAGAGTATACTTGGACATACAGATTAAGACTGTATCACCTATTCTAAAACACTCTGAAGCTCGATTATAACTGTAATAACTGTCCATGTGTCCATATACAGTACATATACAGTGCGTGTGAGGTCTTCCTCTCACCCTCCACGGTCACATTGTCAACAGAGAGCTGCAGGCTCTTCCCACGGCGCACCACCTTCACAGAGTGCCACTCATTGTCATTCAGTTTATGCCCTGCGAACAGAGTCTCCGGTCCTTTACCTGCAGAAAGAGAGGGCCAAAGTCACACACCGCTGCAAGCTTCCTGTCTTATCAATACAGCACAGTCTACCTCACAGGCCTGGTGCTCTCACCTCACACACACACACACAAATACAGGCACATACTCTCAGTGAACTGACAGGACATATCTACAAACTCAAACATTTCCAGAGAGAACGCACACATGCATGAGCATACCTCACATTCAAACGCGCTCATTTACATTTCACACAACCAGGCGCCCACACAAAACATACACACCGACACACTCCTTAAGGAGAATCTTGACACGTACATATGCTGTTCTGCTAACTCTTTCTGTGAGCCTCTATAGGGTAAATATAATGTATTCTTTAAGACATATGGACCAGTATGACATCCCACCTTCGAAAAAATGTGTTTCTTTACACGTAGTAACAGTTCTATTATCATCCTCAAGATCCCTTTTATGCCGAAATGGTTCTTTGTGATAGAGTTTTGGGTTCTTTATTCCCGCCTTTTTGTTTTTCAAATCTGTAACTGTCAGCTCAACCATACAACTACACAGTCTGTCAACACACCCTCAACAGATAAATGATTTCATTCTTAAAATGTCCATAAATTTTAACTTTTAAATGTAACTGGTAACCTTTTCCAATCAATCATGTCTTTTACAATTTTAAGTTTTTTTAAACAGAACATTTAAGTGTGACCAACTCAGTTGAGAACACTTTTCTCCTCTTCTCCACTAAGTAACAGGTATATTAAATATATGATCCATATTGTTATTACATACACACACATACTTGACATCTTTAGTGTCATATAATCCTTCAGAAGTCACTCTAATCTGCCTATTATTAGTAATGATGAAAACAGTATTTTTAATATTTCTATATTTTAAGGAAACTGTGTACTGTGTAATTTTACACAGTATTGTGTAGATTCTTTGATAGACATAAAGTTAATCCTTAAGGGTTAAAAGAACAGCATTCATTTGAAATAAAAATCTAATTACTGTCTCTTTACTGATTTATCTAAAGCATCCTTGCTGAATATTAAAAAAATCCTACTGACTCCACACATTTGAACTATAGTGTATATGTATATACTATTTTCTGCTGGTGGAATGACCTGCCCAACTCAATCTGAGTAGCTGAGTCTTTAATCATCCTCAAGAAACGGCTAAAGAAAGATCTCTTCCATCTACACTTGACCCTCTAACACTGGCTCTCTCTATTCTACTTGTTTTCTTTTTATTTATAAAAAAAAACCTTGACCCTCTAACACTTGCACTATCTATTCTATTTCTATTCTAACTACTTGTTATCTATTTATTTTTTTTTAAAAAACCCGACCCTTTAACACTAGCATTCGCTATTCTTTTTCTATTCTATTTACTTGGGTAACACTTTAGTATAGGGACCAATTCTCACTAGTTGCTTATTAGTATGCCTATTATTAAAATATTGGCTGTTTATTAGTATTATACAGCATTTATTCTACATGATCATATTCTACAACCCTAATCCCACCCAATACCTAAACTTAACAACTACCTTACAAACTATTAATAAAGCAGCAAATTAGGATTTTGAGGCAAAAGTCATAGTTGGTGGTTCCTTAATAGCGAGAATTGGACCTTAAAATAAAGTGTGACCGATATTTTTGGTCCAGTGTTGTATTAATGAATTAACGCATATACAAGTGCATCTCAATAAATTAGAATGTCGCGGAAAAGTTCATTTATTTCAGTAATTCAACTCAAATTGTGAAACTCGTGTATTAAATAAATTCAATGCACACAGACTGAAGTAGTTTAAGTCTTTGGTTCTTTTAATTGTGATGATTTAGGCTTACATTTAACAAAAACTCACCAATTCACTATCTCAACAAATTAGAATACTTCATAAGACCAA
>JAFVLL020022861.1:0-22896 GCA_021397915.2 Tor tambroides | reverse complement strand
CTTTTTGTGCATATATAAGTTGTAATATTATGTTTATGTTCTATAAATATCTGATTCTAAAATAGCCTCATTAACTACATTAAAACCATTAAGCTGTGAAATTTTTTTAGCTAAAAAGCCAAGGAGTTATCATCACTGCAATATTATTAAAAATTATAAATCTGACAATTATTTATTTTTATTTTTTTTGCTGATGTGTTTGTTGTACACACTATTTCATGATCTTGAACCACCACCTCTTAATCAATGTGTGACTTTCTGTAAGGACAATATCAGGCAGACTAGGTCATCAGTTAGAGGTGACTGTTCAACTAAATTTAAGAAAACTGTTCTTGGACAATCAGCTTTTTCAGTTAGAGCAGCAGAAAGATGGAATTTAATACCTGTTTATATTAGAGAGTGTACAACATTTAGTATTTTTAAAACTACGCTTAAAGTATGGCTTAAGGAAAATCAAATATGTGATCATTGTATGTGTTGTATGTATTGTATTGTTTGTGACTGAATATTGTAATTTTGTAACAACATCCTGCCCAGGGACTGCAGATGCAAATTAGCTTTACAGCTAACTCTGGCACAACACTTTTGTTGTGCACTGTCCCTGTATAAATAAATGAAATAAACTAAACTATACTAAACCTCGCAACTGAAGTAACAAGCGCTTCACTTTACTGGTGTTCATTCAGCTCTTCAGCTACAGCGCACACAGCTCCAACAGCAATGCTACTATATAAAACATGAGGTATTCATTTGTTTCTTTTTAAAAATGATTCATGCATTATTAACAATAACCACCAATTTTATTTTTCTCCTGTTATTTTCATCAACAATATGGTTTAGTAATTAAAATCATTTCATTGTCCATGCAGAGGCTATTCCAGTTTATTGATTTATGGCGCATGTATTTTGATTCTTTACGTGCAAGTGATGTCCATTGACTTGTTTCCATTATTTATACATTATTTTATGTATTTGTAAGATTTTTTTATGAGGAAATTTGGTAAAAGGAGAGTGAAATTTTTAAAACGTACACTGTTCAAACTAGGCTGCTTATGTTGAGGTGTTTGGGACGTGGCTTTTAATGATGAGATCTTTTTGTAATCAGGCTCTCAAAAATGATATTAAAATTTGGATTTAGATTTATAGGCCAACATATCGGTTATCGGCTCTCAAATATAAAGAATTATCGGTTATCGTATCGGCCAAAATTTTCATATCGGTGTATCCCTAGTTGTGCTGCTAAATATTTTTGTGGAAACCATGATACATTTTTTTCAGGATTCTGTGATGAATTGAGAATTCAAAAGAACAGCATCTTGAGCATTTTAAATCCGATCAACAATTTTTAATGTTATATAGTTTTGTTCAATTTAATGCTTCCTTGATGAATAAAATTAATAATTTATATAAAAGTTTTATCTATCTATCTATCTATCTATCTATCTATCTATCTATCTTTCCGACCCCAAACTTTGAATGGCTGTACATTGAAGGGACTTTCAAAGAAACATCTAATCGCCAAATTATCATGTGGCGTGCCATTTTAAATGGGACCAATAAGCGTTCCCCTCAAACTAGGGATAGTTGTTTACCTCAAATATCTTTTCATAATACTTCAAAGTCAAAACTGAAAATATAATTGGGTTAATCTAACAGATCTAAAGTGTAACTAGACTTCTAAAAATTTCTCTCCGCCATCATCACTAATTAAAGCTAATTAAAATTTTTTCCAGAAACATTTTTCTCATATTGGTTGAAAGTTTCTTCACATTCTGATAGCAGTCTATAATTAAAGTGGTCTATCTTCTGCGGAAGTCTCAGGACCATATAATGTTCATCCAATCATTTCATAATTTAGCCCCGGGGTCCATTTAATATGGGGTTTCGGTACCCATTATTACCTCAAACCCAGGTAGCAACATGCTAAAAATACTCATAACACCTTGGCATTTGCAACACCCTAACAAACACCCACAAAACCCCAGCGTCATTAACAGCCAGTTCCTTTTGCTATTGATAATGAACATCCTCTGTGTGTTTAACAGTTTCTCATACAAAGCACTTTCTTCGAAACCTTATTAAATATCACACTTTCACACAAACAAGTTTTCTCACTTTCATCTAGAGCTCTTACAGTCTAACACTGTAATGATATCCCTGGCCACAACCTAAAATCTGTGTCCTGCTTAGGTGAAAATGAATTACACTGTCAGGACCAGAGAGAGAGTTTAGAGTCCATAATTAGGACTAGACTGCAGACTAATGTGGAGTACAGCAGATAGAGCTGGAGGAATGGAGGTAGGGAGAGAGAGAGGATTAATGAGGGAAGGCCTGATGTGTAGCATTGGTTTCCTGAACCCATTAAACACGACGGCTATTAATGACCCATACAGAACACACCAAACCCATCTAAAACACACACACACCACAAAACACAATGCACATACACTCACAAATGAGAATATACATTCAGTATTGTGGTACAATGATACAGGCATGCTCAAACACACACTGTATGTATATCTACATTCAGTCGTAACAACATGAGGGTGAGTAAATGATGGAATTTTCACTTTTGGGTGAACCACCCCTTCAAGGTTACACTAACTATTACATCAACTAAATATGTATGACTAATCATGAAGACTGCTGTGACTTCCCCAACATAAAGTATACTGGAATCTAGTCCTCATGTGTGTGGGTAGTACAGGTTCAGAGTTTGATTGGGTGACCTAATCTGCCTCAGAGGATGACCATCAACCCCCAGTCTCAGTCTACACCACTCTGCTCACTGCAGGGTTATACCAAAAAAAAAAAAAAAAAAAAACATCCTGCAAGTATGAATTAGGCCAGACCAATTTATTGCACAGTGTTTAACTATTTTATGATCAGTATCTGACAATAACAGACCATTTCCTTCAATATGTGTTTAAAATATGACAAACAGAATGACAGATAGAACAATAGATAGAACAAGAGACAGACAGACAGACAGCTAGATGAGGCCATGAGGAACCCAGGAAAAGAGATATGCAGGGGAAAGAGAAAATGAGCACACAGTGGGAAACCTCCACTAGACCTTTACACTTCTTTCATTATTTAGAACAAAAGGGAAAGACAGGGGTGACAGAGAACACAAAACATGCCGTCAGACACACATGCAAACATCACTCAAACACACTGAACACCATTCACAAAAATACAAATTCTTTTTAAATCAAAACACACACACACAAATGCAGAGGAGAAACTTGTATGTTCGGCACTCTTCATGTGACCAATAGGGCTGGGACGATATGCTAATCTGCTGATTCAATACTATTGTGTGCTGATTCAATACTATTGTGTGCCGATTCAATATATATTGCGATAATTGAGTATTGCGATTATATAACTATTGCGATTCCATATTACAATTTATTGTGATTTTTGTTTGCTTATTAAAGGGTCATGAAACCCCCTGTTTCAGCACTGGTTAGTTCTCGCCACAGTTTTAAAAAATGCTAAAAAAGTGGGCGTGGTGCGCTGCGGAGCGGAGGGGGAAGAGGGGAGACAGACTACACACACAGCTTTGGGTTCAGACAATTTCATTTCGCTCTCATCGAGTTAAAAACACAAATAAATGCACAGCCATTTGCACTCTTCATCGAAAACATATATATAACGCGCTGTTGCACCCTCTGATAACTTTTGCCTATTTTGCTGCGTTATATAAGCCTTTGACTGGTTGTGTCAATGGAGCTGTAAAAACGGTTACACTCACTATGAATGAATCACGTTTAAATTTAACTCTTATTACAAAGCAAAACAGACGCCTCCTTCGATCCATGAACGTTTCTCTCAGTTAATGTACGCGATCTCACAGTCTGAAGCGTCTGTCATAGCAAATCAACACACGCTGTTGTGAATAATTAAGCGAAGCGTCTTCTCATTGGATAAGAACACGCAGTCTCATGAATAATTAAATAGACACCGACGCGTCATCGATGTACTATAGTCCATTGCCACGTCACAAATTGTGACGTCAACACGATGTAGATTTTAAACCTGGAAGATGAAAATAGCGCAAAAAAGCTTAAAATTATCCGGTTTTCTCCAACAGTTAAAATTATCAGATGCTAACATTGTCTTCTATGATGTGCAACACAAACACCTCTGCTAAAATCTCAGAAAAAGTAGTCTGGGGTTTCATGACCCTTTAAAGATCAGACAATGGAAAATACTTGATCATACCGTTCTGTACCAAGACTGTAGCCTATATGATGAGCCATATTAACAAAACAATGCATCACATCTTTCTGAACTTTTATTTCAGGAGCATACACATACACAGTGTATATTTTAAAGTACACTGAACCATGAAACTTTGAAGTACCAAACCTTGAACTTGCACATGAATATAATAGTCCAATGTTCAACAAAATGAGTAGAAAAAATACTTTCTGAAATAAAATAAAGCGCTATGTTACTTTGTATACCGTTTTAGTCATGTTTAGTCATGTTCTCCCGGCAGTGTGTAAAATCCAAAAGTGTTTCCACACTTGTGATTCAAAACGTGAAGGTGCAGAAAGAATTCTCGAAGAGGTTTGATTCTCTGCCTCCATTTCTCACGCTGTCTTGAAATGTATACGACGTCATCTAATGCAGCAGCACTGCGCACGCAGAATGATCATTGTATGACATCAAAGCACCCCAAAAGCTACAGAGAGCAGACGGCTCCGCATGCTTTCGAATCGCTCTTGCGGTACTCTGATGTCATACGCTGATCGTCTGCACGGTGCTGCTCCAAGTCGAACACACCTATACATTTCGCCCTCTGTTGGAATAAAAGTGGTAACTTCTCCCCACCACCTCTTAGGAATTTAAAATAATTAAATATAAATCCATTCTGAGATAAACCAATCGATTTTTAAATCGTTTTAAAAAGAATCGCAATAGTTAGGTGAATCGATTTTTTTCTCCCACCCCTAGTTACCAAGAAAAAAGTTGGGAGAGCCATAAATGAAACCTGTGTTCTACACTTTTAGCCCCCCCACCCACTTTTGTGTCTAAAACATGCATAATTTTTTTTTTTTTCTCAAATTTTATTTTAATGGTTAAAATAAATGTTAGCAACTAGTAAAAGTTAGTAAACAGAGCATATCAAAAGCATGTTTAATCAACTGCATTCATAAAACTTTAACATTAAATAATTTATTACAATTTTTTCAATATTAGGGCCTATGAAATGTTTTCTGGAACAGTGCTAACCAAATGAAGGCATAAAACAATTTGATTATTTTTAAATTGTAATCAAATTAAAATGTAATAATTCCTTCTAGTTTCTGACCAACAGTGTAGCACAACAGACACTTGCTGATAATATTAAAATATGGAAGAAAAAAATTGTGATATTCCCTAAAGTTTCAATAATTGTATTATTATTAGTAGTAGTAGCAGTATTATGACTATTTAATATTATTATCATTATTATTATTACTATGAGAAGTAAAGTCCACTGTACAATAGTGACATCTCTGTCACGAAACATTTATTTTGATGAGTTATCATGAAGGCAGAGTGTCTGTGTGTATAGGATAATTTTTTAAATCAAATGAAACAGTGAAATGCTCATAAATGAACTTTTAGAGTAGCTCTAGAGATGTGAGAAGTTTATGTGCAGTGTTCTCATAAGAGATGGCGGACAGAAAACACCATGAGCATCACATATGCTTGAGCATGTGAAGATGGCAAAACTGCTTCTCTCATTCACGCAGAACATGCAGACTTTATATTTAAATAGCAGTCGCTTTGCACTTTAGTATTAATAGACACTAGTCCATACCCCAATTTAATGGTGCAGCCCGACTTTTGATTTATTCATCCAAAATTTCCCAAAATCCATGACATACCGCTTATACTGTAAAATTATACTGTAACTTATACTTTTTTTTTTTTTTTTTCACCACAGTAATTTAATGAAAGTGAGCAAAAAATGTGTAAATGATTAAAGGAAATGCATTTAATTTCTCTCAGATATATCAGCACTTTGGATTTTTAAGGAGAACATGGTTGTGAAACAAAAGACATTTTCTTTCTGTAAACAAACCCAGGCAACGGTCGCTCAACTGATGAACTGCCATGACTTTTACCTGAGGCTCCTGTTTATCTACTGACCAATCAGAAACCTGCAGCCCGAACCTCCAGCCAATCAGAAACCAAAGACCATCTCCAGGCCAAAAACTAATAAACAAACAGTAACCAAATCAAACACTTCTCCTCCAAACTGCAAACACTACAGCTCTAGAAAGCTGAAACAAGCATTTTCCAGCTCAAAGACGACATCCCACACCTGTTAATCTCCAGGGTGTAGAGGGTTAAAAAGATCCAGCAGGAGATCAGACACTGTCATCGCCCTGAACTCCTGACATTCCTCTAACCCCCCCCTCGCGTGAGCTGAGAAAATGGCCGGCTAGCTCAAAGACACACACACACACAGTCTCTGATCCCAAAGTCCAAGCGTGTTAATCTCCAGACTGAAGTGAACACCGCACATACACCACACACTTACAGACACATGCAAAGTGAGAACAACAAAGTAAAAAAGGGCTTGAGATGGAGACCTACTGTGTAGTTTGGCCTGGCAAACTTCCCACATGCTTTTTTTTTCTTATGACTCGACTAACCCCTCCCTCTCTCTCGACGTCCTCCCTCTTCCTTTCCTGTCCTCCCTCCCCTTCCGCTGCACAGCAAAGGCCGCCTATCTATAGAAATGCTACCAGAAACCCTTCCTGTTTACTTTTAACCCCTCATGTTCCTCCCCAGATCAGTGAACCTGACGTCACCCGTCATTCGATGCTGACCTTAGATCAGTGCTCCAGGGAGAAACAGAGCTGTCAAACTGGTTGAATGAGGGAATGTCCGTCTGTGGCAGTCGGCTAGTGGCAGACAATAGAAACGAATGCACATGCATACCGAACTGAACTAGGTGAAGGAAAATGGGTGCGAGACACTTCCACACACAGATGGGGGGGGCACAAGCACACAAACTCAGACATACAGCGGGAGGTGATCAGGTGTCAGGTTACAGTGCTGGTTGGAGGCTCTGCCTGACAGACCGGCCCAGTTATATAAACCTCACAGACACAGGGTCAGGAAGCAGCAAAGCAAGTTGGCCACACACAGGCACGCACTCACACAAAGAGGCGGATGCGCACACACACAGACCGGTTTTACTCACACCGCGCATTCACGCGGCACATGGTAGGAGGCCTGCAAGAAAAAGCACACACACACAGAGATACACACACCTTACTTCACACCACACTGGTTATTGGTGAGGGGGTAGACAAACTTTAGCCATTTTCACTCTTGCATTAAGACACCTGCATCTTTTTCCCTTGTTTCTCTCCACACAGACACAAACAGTGAATACAGCTGAAAAATAGAAAATTAAAGGCCAAAGTATACTGTACTGTATACTTTGGCCTTTAATTTTCTATTTTTCAGCTGTATTCACTGTTTGTGTATACAAAGTATACAGTATACAGCCATACGCACAGCCTTGCAAAGTATACTTCATTTGACTCGCATGCATACACAAGCGTTCGACGCATGCGCTTTGCGCCAAATTGCAATTCCTCCTCTCCTGGCCTAACGGGGCCAGTGTTTGCGCAATCTCTCGCCACGAGTTAAAACCCATATAAATATCTTTGTATTCTTTCATGCTACACTTGTATAAATGAGGATATTTTCTAACCTGTTCACAAAATCTCTCGTCTATGTAGGCCTCTACTGTCGCTGTAGCTAACCCGCATTCCGGTTTGTTCTGTTTATGCAGTTTTTCTTCGGCTACCTTGTGAATTGATACCCCCATGGCAGGGTTGCCATTTTGCAGATAAACTAATTACTGCAAGAGAGTTAAATGCTCATGTGCGACGTACTTTGTATGTGCGGTTACAAAAATCCGGCGGTGCGCATACAGTACATACTATTCTGATGATGAAATTCACGTCACGTGCACTGTACACTGTCCCTCGCGTATGTGTAAAAAGTGAAGTATACTTTGGCCTTAAGCAGCATCACAAAAGCTTGATTAATCTGCACTGGAAATGTCAAAGCTGTAAGTCGGTGTTTAATTATAGAACCAATTGGCTAAAATAAAATGTTGAAAATAAAATTAAATAAATAAAATATGCTGAAAATAAAATTCTACTGTAAATCCATTGTTCTGAAAATGTAAGCAATTATCTAAAATGTAAATAATCTAAATTATCAGAATTGTGTACATATACACTCTCAGAAAAAAAAGATACAAAAGCTGTCACTGATGGAGTACCTTTTCAAAAAGTACACTTTTGTACATTTTAGTTACCAATATGTAGAGTACGAGGTACCAGTATGAGCCCTTTAGGTACAAAGGTGTACCTTTCAAAAAGGTACCGACCCAGAGAGCTTTTGTACCTTTTTGAAGAGGGTACAAACAATGATTTAAAGGGGACCTATTATGCAAAAATCACTTTTATAATGTGTTAGAACACAGTTGTGTGGCCGCAGTGTGTGAAAAGAACCAGCCTATAATGGTAAAAATCCACCAACTCATTTTATTATAATCTAAAAAATTCTAAACAGTCTCTCAGAACGAGCTGTTCCAGATTCTCCCTCTGTGGACGTCACTGGGGGGAAAAGTCCCGCCCATTAGTGACGCTGTCCTATAAGCATAGACACAGCCCTGAGTGAGAAGCTGCATCCGCCTCCGCCATTACTGATCACTTGCTGTAGCTGCTGGAGATATACAATGTCAGCGCCAAAGAGGCTTTTCAAATGTTGTGTTTTGGGATGCACTAACGAACATAGGAGTCTCCATAGACAACCCTCCATTTGAGCCTGAGGAAGCTGTGGTTAAGTTTCATTGTCTAAGGAAATGAAAAAAAAAATCGGTAAAAAATCCTGAAAAAAAAACGGTAAAGTCTCCAAAACGTGTAGGGATCAATACCAACGCTTTGTGCGCGAACGTCAGCTCCAGACAAAGTAAGTGTCACGTGTTTGTTTTCCAAATTGCCCTTCCGAAAGAGCTTCTTGGCACTCTGTAAGGCTAATGATGCTAAAGCTACCATTGTCTGTCTGTTTTCAGTGGTGCTATCTTCATGAATGATCATGAATAGGAATGTGGTAGTTAAAAGTTGCATATGAAAGCAATGTGAGTCGATCGCTTGAGTTTGTTGAGCTCATAATCACGAGTGGGACTTATAAAGTTTGTGATAGCATGCCATGCACCATGAGACCAGCTATGTTGTTATTTTTATCCCGTGCTCCCGTCTGTGTAATTCATAAACGCAAATTTATTATGCACAGTACAATCAGATGACTGACTTTGAAACAGAGTATGTTTTCTGTAAAGATAACCGGCTTGTACTAATCGTGGAATGTTTATTTGCAAAGGCTAGCACTGCTAATGCCGGAGCTGGAGCTCTTGAAGCTCCGCCCTCTTCTCAACAGCTCATTTGCATTAAAGCAACACACTCAATATCAGAGCGTTTGGGCTCATACACTAAAAGTGGCAATTTTAACAAGCTATAAAAAAATATCTGTTGGGTATTTTGAGCTAAAACTTCACATACATACTCTGGGGATATCAGAGATCTTGTAAAAAGGAGCATAATAGGTCCCCTTTAAATTAGAAAGCCAGAAACCAAAAACATCACAAGCCTTTTGATCAAAAACATTGTAAAAACCGTAATATTGTGATATTTTATTGCATTTTAAAATAGCTGTTTTCTATTTGTATATATTTTAAGATACAATTTATTCCTGTGATGGCAAAGCTGGATTTTCAGCAACCATTTATCCAGTCTAATATGCTAATTTGGTGCTCAAAACACATTTCTTATAATGATCAATTAACTAATTAATTATCAATTTAAAACAGTTGTGCTAATTTTTTTTAGAAACAGTGATTTTTTAGAACCTATTTATTTCAGGATTCTCAGATGAATAAAAAGTTTTGTAACATGCATATTTTTACTGTCACCTTTGATAAATTAAATGCATCGTTGCTGAATACAAGTATTCTACAAATTTCTTTTAAAAAAAATGGTACTGATCCCAGACTTTTGAAATGTAGTGTAATGTAATGTAATGCATTTTGTCCAAATAGACAAATATTTTTGGCCATCAGTGGAGAAAGATACTCTACGCAGCCATACTGTGTAGTTGCAGCATCTACCAGCAGGGGCTAAATGGGATATGCTATTCTGCTAACCTGGATTGGACACAACAATAAACCCGCAATTCATAGTTAGAAGTTAATACTCATTTCACATGTAAAGTCGTCATTTAGATAGAAGATAAAAGTACAGCATAAAATAGCCTATTTACTTCCAAGAGTATGAAAGAAGATAGAAAATGTACCCTATTAAAAAAAAATGAATTATGACCTCTTTAAAGACAGATCCATCATTTGGATCCCATCCAGACAGTAGGTTAGGGGGTTTGTGTGTGAATGTGAGTGATGTGGATTGGTATTTGCATCTATGTTGCTGAATGTTCATTCTGCACAAAGCAGCAGCACAAAGGGGCTCTGTTCATGCCGTCAGCCGGTCTCGCTCGCTCTCTTGGGCCCTCACGCTATCACACCACCCTGTAACACTGTGACCACCGCTGCTCTGCCCTGTCACTCATTCCAAACCGTTTTTCACATTTTACCTACACCGATTCTTAAATTGTCATATCTAATGGCAGTTTATGTATTTAACCATCTTAAACATTTTAAATTTTGCTCAACAGAGCAGCTTACACAACATTATTTCATATTGATTCATATCACAAGAAGGGTTCATCAGAATGTGAAGGTATGATATGACATTTCCCATAGACTGTTGTGAAAATGCCCCTTTTTTAACATAACAGATCTAACCTAAGGAAAATACCTGTGTAAAAGTACAGACACGTGTACAGTTTTTGTTGTCATGTATGAGTCTAATGGGGTTTTATTCTGTATTTGGGGGCTCCACCCGCCTCATAAAACCTCACTGATTTGGCCTTTACATGCATTACATGAAGGAGCAGTATCTTTGCAGTAGCGTGATTGAATCAAGTTACATACTTGGGAACTTTCTGTCTGAACATGTTCAACCATGATCTTGTACTTTCTACAAACATTTAACCCATGTAAACCACACAAAAAAAAAACAGCCATTCCCCTCTACTGCAGCTAAAGTGACATATAGGTGAAGTCAAGTTTCAGTATTGAAACACCAACCCCTCGTGGTCCAGAGGCTTAGAAAGACTCGGAACATTAAAGCACAAACTCGCCCACGAGACCCTCAGGGAGAGAGAAGGTCGAGTGCATCTCTCTCTTTTACCCTGGGACTGCCTCGCATTATACATCTGTTGGCTTTCCACAGCCCAGTGCACATGAATGGCTCATCTCTCTCTCTCTCGCTCAGACACACACACACACACGCACACACATATAAATGCAGACAGACACTGCAACACAAACACACTCACTACAGGAAGTCACACGATATGAACTCTGATCCACATCCTGCCTCTGCTTTAATTAAGGATCTGTGAGGACAGACAGATTGGCTAAAGGAGAACATAACAATCCATCTCGTCTGCTTTGGCTTTCAATATCTACACAAAGTCTAGTTGAGTTGTATTATAATCTACACCATTAGCCTGATGCACCAATAGGCTACTAAAATTCAGGGCCGATCCGATATTTATTTTCATGTTATGAGCAATGACCAATAAATGGCCAATTTTAAAAGTCAATAATATTTTGTCTAAATAAATACACAAAATATATCGCAACTCAATGGATATTCATTTTTGAGATCTGTTAAAGATCTCATGTTGTGTTATAAGCCTTTTTAAAGATTACTTTAAATGAGTGTTGAGGGCAAAGGGAATCTAACTGTTAAAACTGGAAACGATTATGCACAATAAAATATACTAATCTCTATATATCCAGCATTGACAATACAGCAAAAAATTTCTCCTATTGGCCAATAAGCAATATTGTAAAATATACTACAGTCAAACCCTCTACTGACACACAAAGAGGAGACTCTCGTTTGCATTTTTCCTTGTGGAAAAACAAAAGCACTGGCAAATCATAATCTGTATTTGGGTAGGTGTATTTGTGCACATATGTCTGACAACTAGAGCACTCCATGTGCCCAGCAGAACTGGTGGAAAGAGTTCACGATTGCGTGCGTGTGTGTGTGTGTGTGTGTGTGTGTGTGTGTGTGTGTGTGGCAGCTGAATCACTGAGCCTCAACTCCCTGTGTCAGCAGCAAAGAGCTGAGGGGAAAGACTGATGCTCCTGCATCACAAGAAAGAGAGAGAGACAGACAGCGAAAGAGAAAGAGTTGACACTGTCAGGCAGTACAGCTGAAAGCACTGCCTGCTGCTTGCAATCACAGACTAGACAGCACTCCTGCTCTTTTCTCTCTCTCTCTCGTTCTCCATTTCCCTCAGGAAACCTTATTATCAACATCTCCCTTCTGCCTGCACTCACACACAAACACTAATCTCACATCAACACACGCAGACAGAAAAACCACAAGCCAGACCCACTCTAGCCAGCCGGAGTGCACCTCCTGCTATCCTACAGTTGGGCTGACCCACATCTTGTTAAAGCCTTAAGTACGCTTAGCCCCAGTAAGTCCTAAACACTATTGCAACTCCTAATCGGCTGCTACAGTACCTGTCTGCAGGCCCTGGACAGGAGGAGCTGTGAATTATTTAATGGAGCCTGTCTGTCTTGTCCTTTCTCTTTCAGTACAGTTGAACACTACAATCTAGCCTGTTGTCAAAGCAGTCTGTTGTCTGCTTGGCAACAATCCAGCGGTCATTTCATTTATCTCTCATCCATGTCATTAACTTGTATATTTCCCGATGGAGATAAACCAACAACAACCACAAAAACTCTGTTGCATATCATTCACTTCCCTTCAACATCCCAGCACTGAACTTTTAAAGCCATCAAACAATGTAAGAAACCTTTGGAAAAGATCTGAGAACCGCTTCTCTCACCTGTGCATTGTAAACCATTGGCACATCCTCCATGCTTTCCTCGTCCATCACATCCTCTTCTTGGTCATTCTCTAGCCCTGCATTTACCCAAGAGTTATTGGAGCTCTCTTCCTGGTCTAGTGCCTCTAGTTGAGGCAACAGCTCATCCCCTAAAAGGTCAGGAGCATCACCCAGGTCAAGTCTGTGACCGTGTTGCTCTCCAAGCAAGACCTCCTCCAGTGCCTGAAACCCATTACTGCTGCTTACGCTCGGGCTTGTAACCAAAGGTCCAGGAACATCATGGTTCCTTCGCTCTGCCATAGAGAACGGACAGCCTGCAGTGAACGAGTTCAGACCATCTGGGAACACCTTAGAAGAGCTGAAGGGATCCTGGTCTGATTTGGAGCTATTTAAGGGGCACCGTTGTGCTGGACTGCCCTGTATTTGAACTTGTTGCTGCTGATGTTCTATTCCAGAATTAGACAGGAAAGGACAACCAGTATCCAAAAGGTTTGAAGCTGATGATGGGATGGCCGTGGAAGAGGCTGGGGCAGAGGAATAAGACTGAGTTGCATTTACTATAGGGGGAGGCTGACCAGTCAGAGTATAATGTGCAGTAGGATAGGATGAAGCGTGGCTAACCGAGTCAGCTGGGAAAGAATGGGTTGCAGGGGAAGACTGGACAGGGAAGGCCAGGTCATTGTCTTCCAACCTTGGACCTGTAGTAAAACCTTGGACCCCTTGGGCTATCTGGAAGCCACTGTGTTGTTGAGAAGACATAGGCATCATTGAGGCCTCAACCGTAGCGTGAAAGGGACTACCCTCCACACTGAGAGAGTTATGGTGGCTGTGCTGGGAATGATTTTGAGGGACGTTGCTCTCATAGTAAAAACCTGTATGTTCCTGATAGGTCTTGCCAATATGATGCAAGCCTTGATGGGATATTTGTTGGTGAGGGAGCTGCAGCTGGTTTGAGATTGGGTGTTGATTGAGGCTGTGCTGTCTATGCTGTAGATGTTGATGTTGCTGACTGTACTGCTGATGTTGAGCTTGATGCTGCTGAAACTGTTGTTGCTGCTGAAATTGTTTATGTTGAAGTTGTTGATGATGAATTTGTTGATGGTGTTGATTGTGCTGATGGTAGTTACTCCCTTTTTGATCATGGTTTCCCCACATGGGGCTGTTGTGAAGAAACAGTCCATTGGTCTGGGGCACTTGGTTCATAGTATGCCTTTGAAATGATTGCTGCTGTGGCAAAAATGCTCTTTCATTGCTGCCACCTCCTTCTGGACCAGGAAAGGACTGTTCCATTGAGGTCTGTGCCTTCATAGTGTCAAAATGCCCCACAGGTTGGTTGTAGGGTAACCCATGTTGAATGGTAGAAGATCTGGACCCTGCATCCACCTGAAGAGTCTCCAAACTAGGACCCAGGTGAAGTTCATCATCCAAGGACACAGAACCAGGGGTAAACCCTGGATCATCCTGGACTAAGCTGTCAAGCCCTCCCCCAAATATGCTAGGGTCATCAAAGAAGTCCATGATGGGGTCGGTCATTGTTTGAGTTCAGTGCATTAAGTGCCTGCCCCCTCAGCGGCCCCTACGACAGGACTGCTGATTGCAATAGGGAGCTAAAGACTGTCAGAGTTTGTTGAACCGCTGTGAGTCCATCACCAAGAAGGGCTACAGTCTAGAAAAAGAGAAACAAAATAGCACATTACTTCAGATATGCAAAACACTTGGGATTCAGAACTATTTTAATAACATTTTAATAACATTTAATACAGAACACAGAGTTCACTTACAGGCAGGACTGGCACAATTCAGTATTTGAGAAATTGCTTCAAATCAATTTCAAGTGTGAATTTACATTAAATTGGCCACACCCACATTCTGGGAAATTAAGTGTTCTTCCACCCTTGAAAATAAGCCTGCCTGTCTGCATAAAAGGCCTTTCCAACACATCTCAATGTAATTAAAAATATAAGCTTGTTTAAGTGTGTATATGTGAAATACAGCAACTCTAAGCAAAGTCGGATTGACATCTGACATCTTCACTGAATCAAACAACAGATTGCCATTTCGTTAGGTGATGTATGCAGAAACAAAATGGCAATTCTAGCGTTTGTTTTGGCAGGTACGATTATCCACACATAATATAATGTACTGTTTTATACTCCATGTTTAATGGAAATGTTTGCTAAGGAAATTTGATCATAATTTATACAAGAATGTTGACGCAATGATCAATTTATTTCTTTAAAAGTGAAGGTTTATCATCAACTGTGTACATCTCCTTGGGTTTCACAACAATCATATGACGTCATACACCCACATCTCAGCAAAGTCAGCATTTCCAAGTAGGAAGTTCACAATCAAATGGTGTTCTATTGAACTTTTCCTAATAAGTATCTGAGAATTACAACTTGCCAAAATATAACTGAATGCAGGATAAACTCAGGAGCAAAGTGAAAAGGAGTAGCAGAAAACTCAGCACAAAAGGAGTAGCACTGAGCATGTGATGTCATACTTTAAATACAAACCCGATGTTACATCACTCCATTACAAGATACAATACCGCATTGATGCTCTTTTAACATGCCCATCTCCTTAAGTCAGACTCTGGCAATAAACTCTTCCAGAACACCCTGAGGCTTGAGAGAGGTGAAAGGGGAAGGAATGTCTGGGGAACATTTGGCACCATTAGTGGAACTCAGAAACAGGCATTACAGCAAGCACAGCAGCTGAAGAGCTTTCAGCACTAGACAAAAACCAGGTGCTTCACACTCCCCTCAGACTTCCCTCAGCTATGGATAAGAGAGCAAGTCAGTGGGAACGGCGTATTTCTTTGCCAATTCCTAGTCAGGAGGACAGCAACAGGAGTGACTCGAGCAGTGTGGGACACACATACAGCTCATTCCATTTCACGCACACATGCACGCACACACAACCGGACAGAAAGGGTGAGAGAGAAACAGGCTGTCCTGACCAACACCGGCTGTGGAGGAGGTCAGTCACGACCTGATGACTCACAACACACAGATAAACAAAATGGCAGTGAACAGAAACCTAGACACGGTCCATTACTACAATACCACTCTGTGGTTTCAACCTTTTCTACTTCCATTAAATCTACAATAATTCAACTAACACACCAACATAGACTATATTCAATCGCTAGAGAAGAAGGCATAACACCTAAACTAAAGTTGTCGCTCCACATCTAGACTACAAGATCATTTGGAATAGACTGTAACAGCTGTTTTATATTGATTTTAACTTAAAAAAAAAAAAAGAAAAGAAAAGGAAAACACATGAGGTAAGGGTCAGTCCTCTGGGCAGTAGCATTCAAAGAAGAAAAAAACAACTCAAACATGAGCCTTATCTCATATCAACAGCAAACTAACAGCTCTGTGGGGATTTTGAATCATACGCAGCCATAACTGCGTCTGTCACCAGTGTTCAAAATTACAGGGCACCTCCCATTATCTAGGGCTGGCTTTAGTGTACTGTTTTGCAAGTAGTACACCTGTCTCAAACCAGGAAGCATTTGGGCAGGCACATTGTAATTAAGGCTTACTGTCATGTCAAGTCATCTAGATGAAACTGATATCAGACTACAAGTGAGACAAGCTTTTTGTATTTCACTGTTCCTTACAGATTTTTGAAGTCTTAAGTATAGAGCCGCATAATTAATTGGAAAAAAAAAATTACAGTAGCTGCTTTAAGTAGCCTAATTCTGAAAAGTGTTGATTAGGCAATTCCATTTACTGCATTCCACTGTGGTTTTAATTTTACAATATGTTTAGAAACAAAGTGAAAAAGATCAGTGGTAATTTAGAATTATCTTGAATTCTCAACACTGTAACATACATATAGTAAAGCCCAACATGCAATGCGTGCGGACAGTAAGTTGACTTGTGCTGAACTGCAGAGCTCAAACAATCAGACTGAGTAAACATGCAGTGAGTGTCAACCCCAGTTATTATAAAAGGATTTCTAGTATTGCCACATTGCTTGCCTCCTGTATATTTATTCAAAATTGTACCATTTTGTTTGTGAAGTTGACCAATTAGTCACTGACTTGATTTATTGATGTACGGCACTGTTCAAACGTTTGGGGTCATGTTTTTTTTTTAAATGTTTTAAAAAAAAAATACTTTTATTCAACAACAACACATTACAGGTGACAGTAAAGACATTTATTATGTTCCAAATGACTTCTATTTCAAATAGGCTAAAAGCTTTTCTTTTGAACTTCTATTCAAAGAACCTTGAAATAATGTACAAGGTTTCTACAACAATATTAAGCTGTTTTCAACACTGATAATGAGGAATGTTTCTTTAGCATCGAACCAGCATATCAAACTGATTTCTGAATTATCATGTGACTCTGAAGACTGGCAAAATGACTGTTGAAACTTCAGCAATGCCATCACAGCAATAAATTACATTTTTAAATATTAAAATAGAACTTATTTTTATTGTAGTAATAATAAATCATAATATTACTATTAAGCATTTTTGATCAAATAATGCAGCCTTGATATTGGTATAGAATAAGATAAGATTTCTTTAAAAAATCCCAAACCTTTAAGGAGTATAACTGTATAAAATTGTAAAAAATGCAGATCTCATTTCATTTTCGGTGTGTACACTACATTACAGGGGTCATTGGATGCCCATTTTCCACAAGTTGGAGTGACGAGCAGACTTTAAACTTCAGCCGCGAAACTGGCTAACTAGCACATTATTAAGAAAGGCGATTTGCAAAGATTCATAAAAAAAAAAAACCTTATACTCACTGGATCACGAATGATTCGCGCGAACATAGACGTATTTAGGTAGATCGGGGAGCGCGCATTTACTTCAAAGCGAAAGTAACGTTAATCCTCTGCGTCTTCAGCGGCTCAGATGTCGGGAGTAACTGACGACTGCTATATTCGTTATTACATCCAACAACAAAACACCTCAATCGCTTAATCGGAGACATCTTGTCTTCCCCTGCACCGGAGTCGGCACAATGGTGGACGGATGACAGCTCACTCAGGGCGGGTCTAAGGTAAGACGGCCTTGTCAATCAACTATCGTGGGAGGGGCCTGTACAGAACTTCGTCATTCTGACAGGGCTCTAAGAACAGCCTGATTTGAGAAAGGGAATTTTATAAAAACCACTGGGTGGATTTTTATCTCTGTAGGATGGATGTGTACACACACTTCCAACACACATTTATGTTCAAACAACTTGTAAAGTGAATTTTGCATCTGATGACCCCTTTAAGAAAACTGCATGCAATGACATATAAAACATAGATATTTTAATATAAATTCTAATGATGGAGCTCCATATTTATGATTATATCAATGAAAAATAAATAATCATTTAAAAAAAAAATTTAAAAAAAAAAAATAATAATAATAATAATAATAATAATAATAAGGCAGTCCTACTGCTGTAGCAATGGATTACCGGTGGCTCTTATGAAACATTGTGGCACAGACACAACAGACCCAAAACAGATTTATGTAAACACTCATTGCCAACCTTCCAAGCCCAGACAGCCTACCAGTTTTGATCAGCCTGTTTGGCTGTGAGGACTGATTTATATCGACCAGCCTCCAAGGATAAGCATCAGGCCAGAAACATTTCTCTTGAGAAGAGAGGCCAGAGGTGTCTTCCAGAAACTGCATCAGTCCACAGCTGAAAGACACGCTGATAAGAGCCCTGCCGTCTCAGGCCATTAGCCGTGCACTATCTATACAAGCAAAAACGCGTGCAACTTCCTACTACTGAAAAACACTGCGACCCCTCCCCCAACACACACTCTTCACAGATTCTATCTTACACAAGTCTCTTTCATAGAGTAACCTACAATATCCAATTCGATCTGCATTTCTGCAACATGTCTTACATCACTGGTTAATGAAAGAGTCACTAGTATGAGTCAATGATGTGATTCAATGTGTTTCACAAATCTAATCCACTGGCTTTTTTCGTGCCAGTGAGAGTGTATGACTTCAACAAGACGAGGCTTAGTTGGGTGTCAGTGCTGCTGGTCTTGGACTGCACACGTCAACCCATTTCCGTTGTGAAACTGCCCTGTGACAGAAGCCAAGTCATATATGCTAGAATGTGACTCATCTAAAGAGCAGGTAGGTTTCCAGGTGCCAGAGACCCGAGACCAGTTTCAGAGCTGTATTTGACTACGGTCAGGGTTTTTTCTGGACGAGTGAAGCAGATCCTGGACCACCCCTATCAAGTAACCTCTTTTTTTTAGTGATTCATTTTCCCACAGCACAGCCATGCTTTAACCAACACAACAGGTGGCGAGTGAAGTTTCAACGACTTCCACATCAAAAGTGGAACAACAGAAGGAAGATATGGGTGTCTTGTCTTTTTATGCAAGCTGTAACGTCTTGTGCCATGAGGAGGGATTGATCTCTTTAAGAACAGTACATGTCTGTTCATCAAAATTGTTGACTGATATGATTAAGCTGCTATTTTTTCCTATGGCTGACAAACGATAAATTGCAACATTAACTTTGTTTAAATGAATTAAAAATAAAACACTAAAAGCTAAAAAAAAATTAAATGCTACAAGAAAATTTAAGCGTCATAACATATGTAAAATGGATTTTCATTATGAAATTTGCAAAATATAACATTTACCAGTGTTATTAAATTAGTGTTAATTAGAGAGTTTTTTTTTTTTTTTGAAGATTAAGTTAAATTGCAGGTTCGATAATTTTCACATTTCATTCAACAGTCATCATAGTTTAGTAAACTTCTATAGTGGTGAACGGAGGACTACAGTAATTTTTGTTCACATTTGCTCTAATAGCAAAAAAAAAAAAAAAAAAAAAAAAATTCACGAAAGCATTTACACAACATTTCCTATATACTAAGATTGATTTGCAGCCATTCTCTTCGCCATTTTTTCAGAAACAACCTCGCAGGTGTTTCTAATATAACGCAGGCACCGTAATATAACACAAACTACTGTGCAAAAATATATACATTAAATCCTTAAAAATACAAATATTTTTTTAAAAACCATTACGATAACCTATGAATTGCAACATCACAGTCTGTGAAAAGAGTCCATTAAATACCCAATATTGGCTAATACATTTTTTTAAATGTTGCCTGATAACTGACATGTTTACTGTGCATCCCTAGTGAAAAAAGTCAAAGAAACAACCCATCCCCCAACAGTAAGACTTCACTTATATCTTCCAGCATAAGAACAAGTCTAGTCCTAGAATAACTTTTATAAAGGACTAACCTTAATCTACATGCAAAACAAATTTATATTGGCAATTACAGTTCATAGCCATTCAGGTCTTGCAGATGCAATTCAAGATGAGCGTGGTCCTGTTCAACAAACCTTTCTCTATTCTTAGCATACTTCTAAACATAAAGGTGGACCATACATAAGATCTTACATAACAGTGTACAAATAATGAACCTGCTTCCATTGAGGAATGGCGAAAGCCACTCCTTACAAAGAGAAGCCGAAAGAAACAACTGCTTGCTGGTGCACAAAAAGGCACAGGGCATACCACGGTAATGAAATGAGTCAGAAAATACATTAAATAAACACATTCTGTACCAGCCACTGACAATGTACCAGTTACAGTTCTTAGATGATGTATAAATGAATTTATGTAAAGCTGGCTGAACAAGATTTTCTCTTGATCTAATGGAAAAGTACTTAAATTATCTTCTATCTCATCATGACTCATGATGCTCATAGATGATTTTTTTCAAGCAAAGGAAAATGTATGTGGGCTCAAATTATCCTGTCCCTGCTGGAGCTTCCATTGACTCATCACTAAGCGACATTTTGCTTCCTGATGTAAGTTCAACAGCACTTCAGATGGAGATGGGCGTCGAGGTATTTATTGTTTTTGGAGCTGAAGTGCATCTCTAAATTCCAACACTTCCTGCTCGCAGCAGTTGATTCTGGTTTACAGCACATCACGCCTTGCCCTATATTACAAAAAACACTCCATAAACATATAATTCAGTGTTGAATGTTTCCTTTTATGTGAGCAATGCACTTATAGACACTTTTATTCAAAGTGACTTAGGGGTCATTCACACAGGATGCTTTCTTGTGTCCATCTGTTTTTTGAGTTGTTTTTATGTAAACAGCAATTGACAGACGTCACAGGCACTGCGTTTGACTTGACATGTCAAGTCAAAAGTAGAAACATAAAAAAGGTGTTATACATGGTCTGTGTGAACAGCCCACTTCAATGCACTCAAGGTGGTCTATCTGCACATTTTGAAGGCTAAATGCAAGCAACACTCTCTGGAGTCCCAGCATCTTCCCAGGCCTGACTTTACATACTCAACCTGTGGTTTGAAACTATGTGCAGAACTAATACGCACACAGTCATACAAACCTGCACACAGTCTATCACATACAGATCTGTATACAGAGCTGAAACTAACAATGAATATTTGCAGATTTTAAACTAGCGGTCCAGTGAAACATACATACCACGTGTTTCTGAAGAAAACTTGTTGGGTTCCCCAGGAAAGCAGAGCATTAGAGCACATGATCGCTGCAGTCTATGTAACTAAGGTGAGTTATATATATATAAATAAAAGTAGAAACAAAAACACTGTTGAACAGAAAAATATCTAACTGAGCTCTGGAGGTCCGACAAACAATAAAGTACAATGGCACTAGCAGGTTTTCTGTAAATTTACTTGAACATCATAATATTCAACACAAATACATATGGGGCGATTCTTCAATTAGGAGGAGTTTTCTGTCAACTGGGTTTATTCTGAAAAAAAAAATCCAATGATTTATTTTGTTGTATAATTTTAAAGGATGTATTATTAGGTTTTGATCTGAGAGTCAATGACATGTGAATTCATAAACTAACCATTTCTTTAAGTTAAAAATACACTATCCATCTCCAAAAGAATGCCGGTATTAATCAAATCGATACTCCAGTAAATGTGATAAATGTTTCAAAATACAATTTGAGAATGTTTCACTTTACAAGCTCTCAAAGTAGTCAAAAGTGCCTAATTGAAGAATCACCCATATATCATGATACCATGGTATTACCACAGCACTTTGTGTGTGGGTCAGAAACCTCAGCATGTTTATGAGTTAATATTACTTAATACCATCTTCCAGTGGTCAAGCGTGTAATCCTACCTCTGTCTTCACAGATTACCTGTATGAAACTACACTCCAGTACAGATAAAAGCACTGTACCTTCCAGAACATCACCTGGCACGCGCGCTTCAGCCTTGAAAGCACGGCATTTCCAGCTTTAAACGTGTGTCCTCCACATATTTGGTCACGACAGCGAAGGAACGTGATAATCCTTGATATATAAACTGTTATTTTCCTGTTACGTTCGTCAGGAGACGGCAATCTGGTCTACTTTCTGAGGTGCGCTCGGTCGCTGTTAGTTCAGAACCACCGTTTGCTGGAAACACAGTGCTGTCCATGTCTTGTCTTTCACGTGGAGCTCATATTGTGACAGTCTACCTGAGCTCAGGTGCTACGAGTGCTTGTTTCATCCAGACTGGGATTCCCTTCAGTCTCTCTCTCTCTCTCTCTCTCTCTCTCTCTCTCTCTCTCTCTCTCTCTTTCTCTCTTTCTCTCTCTCTCATCAGGACTGACAGCCACCTGAGTTTCAGCACTGTCGCACTCTCTAACCATCTACATTATCTTTAGTCTAGGAGAGGAAACAAATAAACGAACTTACCCAAACGAAGCTAAATCCCGCGGTGACAGCGCGATCATTTACGGAGACATAAAACAGCGAAGTTTTTGGCGTAGTTAATATCGCGGCTGGGCGACCTCAGCGGTTCCAGCGCTGCTGACGTAGGATGATGATAAACGTACATTTGCATAT
>JAFVLL020022860.1:0-10053 GCA_021397915.2 Tor tambroides | reverse complement strand
AGACCTCCTGGGAAAACTAGGTAGCTGTTGGAAGAGGTGTTAGTGAGGCCAGCAGGGGGTGCTCACCCTGTGGTCTGTGTGGGTCCTAGTGCCCCTGTATAGTGACGGAAACATTATACTGTAAAAAGCACCGTCTTTCGGATGAGACGTTAAACCGAGGTCCTGACTCTCTGAGGTCACTAAAAATCCCATGGCACTTCTTGTAAAGAGTAGGGGTGTAACCCCGGTGTCCTGGCTAAATTCCCTCCACTGGCCCTTGTCTATCATGGCCTCCTAATAATCCCCATACACTTGATTGCTCTATGACTCTCTCTCCTCTCCACCTATAGCTGGTGTGTGGTGAGCGCACTGGCACTGTTGTCCTGTGGCTGCCATCGCGTCATCCAAGTGGATGCTGCACACTGGTGGTGGTTGAGGAGAGACTGTAAGTAAATTACTTACAATCAAATGTTTTTCAGAGCTAAACTGATAAAGGATCGCATTTCTGAGCTGTGCTGCGTCATCATTCCTTTTCTTTCGTTTCTGAACATACCCGAACATCCGCGCTTCCGCGCAGTGAGATCGCGATTTCAAAATAAAGGTCCCAGAGGAAATAATTCACAATATATACCAATCAAATATTAAAATAATACACAAAAATAGCATTTCAATTTCCAAGGCACCACAGATTGGATAAATAGTGTAATCACTAATGATTAACTGGCCGTGTTAATTATATGTGCGTGCTCCTCCCGAATTTTTTTTATAAAACATCACATGGTGTTCGGGTCTGTGGGACCCGTTTTCACTTTTTAGGTCCTGTGTACCTTCACTCTGTCCTCCTATTGTCTGGGCCTGCTATTAGTATGTGTATGTGTGTTTATGTGTGTTTGTGTGGGAGAGAGAGTCTGTAAGAGTGTGAGTTTTGTGTTTCTGCCCCTGCCATTCCCGCACAAGGCTGTAGTACTTTGATTCATAAATGTGATCTAACAAAGGTAAAGGGTAAATTTTTACCATATATGCTGTTTATATTGCTTGTAATTGGCATAAAGTAAACATCTGTTGAGTATTTTAACATAATTTTTTTTAACTGTGTTTAATTAAAAACCCAAAAATGCAGTGGGTCCACCAGACCCACGAACACTGTCTGAGTAACAAAAATATGAACACCACACAAGCGTTAAACATAAACAGATTATGATCAAAATTCTATGTCTCTCCAGGAAGAATAGTTTCAGCTCAACAGTCAGAATAATGTTAGACAGGACAATATGCAGCAGGACAGAGGGATCTTCTGGAATCATAAAAGAAAAGAGATCTTTCCCCAATGACACTTGAATCCTGCAATAATGTAATCACCCCAGGCATCAAAAAGCTCACCTTTCACCTAGATTACTACCATGAATTCTAAAAACTGCTAAAATCTCCTGATTAAACTCCAGCTTTACTCTCACTACCTTCATCTGCAAACTTGATATCAGACCAGCAATGTGAAATAGTCTCCATCAAAACAGAGAGATACGTGAATGGGACATTGTCTTTGACAAGGAGTCTTTAGGTGGGCACACACTCTTAGACATTTCAAGGGGTTTACCAATAACACTGTTGCCAGTAAGTTACTGTAATTTAGACTTACAGTACTATAACTGTATTTCATTTTACAATAACTACATGGTACTGTAATTATGTAATAGTGCAATTACTGTAAAAAAAATGGTAATCAATACACTACTGTAATTGTTTCATTTGTACTAAAAAGAAATTAAATTTTTATTTTTATCCTACACTGAATTCAAACAGACAAAATTATTATAAAAATTTTTTTTTCTTTAAAACATTGCATATATATTACTAAAAGCTGTAAAGAGTGTGTTAAAAATGATAACACCTGTGTTAAATTTTTGCACATTAATGGGTGAGTTTAGGGACAATGTTTTTTGGGTTATTTGAACTCATTCATTGTGTTAATGATTTTAACGCAATGAATGTATCAGAAAGGTTAGAACAAAGATGTGTAAACATGTAAAATTAACACATCATGTGCTGTCCTTCACTGCACATTTTATGTTAAAAAAACATACCTAAAATCCTAAACAAAACGTTAGCATTTGATAAAATGAATGTAAAGTAATTGGTTGTTTAGCTTATTTTCAAAAAAAGTTACTGTAATGAAATATTAACAATTACATTCATAGAACTGCAGAATATAAATATATTTTTAAACAGTTAAAAAGAAAATGTCCAACACAGGACTAAACAGTTCTTTTCACAATCCCATTAGGTAACAGGACACTTATTTCCAAACATTGTCATACTGATGTAGACTGGTGGCCAAATGTTTAAGTATCTTAATGTATTTGAAAAAGGTCTCTTTGATGCTCAAAAAACATTTCTTCTTATTATCAATGTCTATCAACTTTTCCATCTCTTCCATAGTATAGGAGTAAACGTCATCATCAAAATAGCCTTTAAAAAGCCAACACATGTTTTTGTCCACATTTGGGAATAAACTATCTTCTCCAAAGATTGGTTCTTGTTCAGAGCTTGACTGACAACATCAGAAATGTACTCAAGTCCATCACAGGAGATCCCAGTTCCAATGCTATATAAAAACATAAGAGGGAGAGAAAAAGAGAGAGGGGAGAAAGTTCCGTGAGTGTCAGATTATTTTTAACCATTTCTATAACTTTAGAATATATATTTGTAATTAATGTAGACTATTTTTATTGATTAGAGTAGAACTGAATTGAGTGTTGTTGATTAGAATACTACCAAAGAAAGTTTACTATTATATCTTGTTCAGTCAGTACAGTAGCTTAAGAGAAACAGAGTGTACACAGTACCTACTCATGGCCACCTATTTGAGGCCTGGATGTAATGGCGCTTTTCCACTGCATGGTCCGGCTCAGTACAGCTCGCTTTGGTGCTTTTCCTCTGCACGGCACAGTATGGCACGGTTCACTTTCTGGCAGTTTTCCACTGCATGGTACGGCTCGCTTAAATAGTACCACCTCCAAGTGAGCCGTACCAATACTAAAGGAGTGTTCACACTTGTCATGTTTGGTTCAATTAAAACAAACTCTGTTGTGATTGCTCTGCTAGTGCGGTTCATTTGAGTAAGTGTGAATGCTGCCTTGATCCGAACCCTGGTGCGCACCAAACAAGTGGACTGAGACCGCTAAAAAGATGGGTCTCGGTCCTCTTCCAAACGAACTCTGGTGCGGTTCGAATAAAATATGAACGCAACACGGACCAAATACTTCTAAATGAACCAAAAACAGGAAGTAATGAGAAGATGCAATGCTATGCAGAACAAGCCAAAACAAAATGAGCAGAGGGCAAATGTGGAGCAACAATGAGGTGCTTTTTATGAGCTCCTTGTGAGTTTGCAGGTGGTGAAAATAAAATCTTATGTACAGGCAGCAGATGGCATTAGGTGTATTCGCCTTAAAGCGGCGCTGAGCGGACCAATCGGTGAATGGGTACTTTGATGTCATACACCGATCGGTCTGCGCAGTGGCGCTTTAAGTCGAACACATTTTGTTTGGGGTGTTCGTAAGTTCCGTCACAAAATATACGTCATTCAACCCGAACAGTCAGGTTGTGAACGTATGACTAGGCCTTTAGGTTCGCTGTCAAAAATGCCAGTGTGAACGCTAAGCGGACCAGGACCAAATGTATTGCTTTCTTTTTTGGTCTGGACCAAACAAACCAAGAGAACCAAACTACAAGTGTGAACGCACCCTAAAATGTGACGTGTTAACACTGCAGATCACTGATTGGTCAGAGAGAATCGTCACTACCAGCGTCATTGGATTTGCAACACAAGACACCAATCCCGCTAGATTTAAATAGTCAGCAACAGCTGTATTGCTTTAAAAAAAAGAATGGCTTTGTCATGGCAGTAGAAGTGGCACAACAAGTCTGTAATCCCACCCACTTTGAAGCAATACTAAATGCAGACAGAGTGCCAGCCGGCCAGTCCACATATACACCTACTCTGTTAGAAGATGAACTGACATATATGTCAACATTCTTACTATTGTGCCAGGCAGAATATCTGTTTTCAGTGCAGAAAAGACTCCAGGATTTGTCATTGTATCCAAACAAGGTGCCACTCGCTTCTTTCCTGCTGATTCCTTTATATGACACAGCTATATAAGCCCATTTACTCCATTCAGTCTCCCAGTAACAGCGTCCTGTCAGACTCTCTTCACTCAGAACATGCTCGCAGAAGTCAAATCTCTCTGGATGATCAGGATACGGCTGTGGCTCTTTCACATGTGTCACCATCCTGTTCTCATCAGACAGAATGAGACGACTGTTTGCCGTGTTTGGATCCAGTGTGAGATCACAGGCATCTGAACTCAAGAAGACAGATTAGAACTGTATTAAGGACAGTGTTAGAACTCTATTTCTCTCTCTCTCTCTCTCTCTGTGTGTGTCCTTGCGCAACAAAAATATATGGGAATATACTGCAAAATATAATGCAATTTATTACATAATGCATTTTGATATATTGGAAACTAGTGCTTATATTTTTCAATATACTGCAAAATATACATAGATCATGTATGGCTATATATTGATATACAAATATATTTAGAAATTAAGACAAAAATAGCATTAATTACATCTAATATTCATAAAATTTTATTCTTTATTGTGCATATATTGCACATGTTCCTATATAAATGTGAATGTATTGTACACACATATATACACACATTCTTGGAACGAGTTATGGAAAGAGCAGATTTCTAGTTCCCAGCATGCTTTGCTTCCGATTGCTAAAGCGGAGTCAGTGTTAAAAGTAAGTGTTATTTCATGTGTTTTTCTAGAGATGTGAGTTAGGCTAAAGATTGGCCAAACACTATTAAGGCTATATGTTACTTTTGTTTAAGAAATAATGGCAGTGCACTCTTCAGCACAGTGATAGTCTGTACACTAAATACTTTAGTATGAGCAGGTGTGCTTATGCTGTTGTTAAATAGCTACATATGTAAAAATATGAAACACAATAGTGTTGTCACATTCTTAGTTAGTTTTGTCATGTTCAGTAACTGACCCACTAAAGATGGATCTGCCTTAGGTAAAGAGACTGGCTGAGGACAAACTGCTCAATATTCAGCAGCATGGCCAGCCTCTGGAGCAATACATGGATGAATTCTTACACCGTGTCCTAATACACGTGACGTGACAAGATTCCAGCGACAAACAATTTGGATGTCCACACCCGACGCAACACGACAACGCGATGCAACAGAATCAATCAAATATCACAGCCAATCAGAAGTGTGTGTGTGTGGGCTCTCTCTGGAAGTGCACTGCACTCACAATGAAATGGAGTTTGTAATATAATTCATAAAGATACATTTTATCGCATGCCGCGGTGTTGCATCACATGTAGTTAGGACATGGTGTTAGAGCCATCCCATCTAGTGAGCTGGAGTGACTCAATGCTCAGTGCATGCTTTTGGATGAAACTGGATGACAAGTTATTTCAGTTTCTTTCTCCTGGGGATTGTTATATACACTAGGTTCTGATTTCTTTGTTGAGGAAGTTAAAGAGGACCTTATAAGCCATCTTCCAGTTCTATCCAGAAAGCATTTGGGTGCTCCAGCTCATCCCAATCCTGTGCCTACACCTTCCACAGACTTTACATTAGCGTCCATCAGAACTGCCTATGCTACACCTCCAGCCTTTTCCCGGGCCTAAAAAGGTTGTGTCTAATAGTGCGGATCAGAAGTAAAAGTTATCTGCCCCTCCAACATTTCTGTCAGAGCTGCTCTAAGGAAGTTCTCCATTCATCAGGCCTCACATCTAGAGCCTGCTCCAGAGTCCACTTCAGCCCATGAGCCTGCTCCAGAGTGTCAGGCCAGTCCAGAAACTGCTAGTCTTGCATAGCCAGACTTTCAGGCCAAAACTCTGGGAATCTTGGCTGCTTTGAATGGCCAGGGACCACCCAAGAGGTCATACGACTGACAAGTAAAGCAACCAGTCACATTTCAATTTGTGCTGTGTCATGTTTAGGGGCATGGATATGTCCCTACAATAACAGACCGGTGTGTAAAACTCTTGGATGTATTTTAATGAGCCTATGCTGTGAACTTTAGATATTTCAAATACTTTTGAAAACCCAGCATTTAGCTGATTCTAAGCGCTTATTGTCACAGCTGTAAACAAGACAGCTTTTTCCATGAGGGGGTTTGTCGTAACAGCATCTTTGTTTCCAGGCAGAATGTTAAAGAACGTGACACACATCTCCCAGAAATCCTGTACATTTCAACCAATCCGATGAGGACTTCAAAATTCTTGAAATGTTTCCAATTTTGTGTGCCATATGCATCAGACATTCAGCCAGCAGTCCATGGGTGTGATGTCTGAGGCTGAGAGTAAGAAACTGCTAAAGCCTCAGCGCTCCATTTAACCTCAACCCAAAGGAGGAGGCTGAGGAAGAAGAAACAGTCCTCAGCAGCTCCAGTCCCTGACCAGAGTCCAGTGATGGCTCCAGTGCTCCCAGCTCCTTTGTCACAATTAGCCATGAGGAGGGTCTTACTGTGTCCCAGTAACCCTGACTCCTTGATCACAGCTACAGAGGCTGAGCCAACTATACCTATCTGCCCTGTGCCCATAGCGCTACCCTGGTGACTCCCTGAATCTTTGACAACTCCCTGGCTCCCTGTGCCAATAGAATTACCATGGTCCTCTAAACCAGTGGTTTTCAATCCTGGTCCTCGGGACCCACTGCTCTGCACATTTTGTATGTCTCCTTGGTTTAACACATCTGATTCAGATCATCATCACATTAGCAGAGAGCTCCATGAACTGAACTGTGTGTGTCAGATAAGAGAAACATACAAAATGTGCAGAGCGGTGGGTCCCCAGGACCATGATTGAAAACCATTGCTCTAAACTACCATCACATCCTAAGCTTCCTGAGCTGCTATCCTGTAATGTACCTCCCTGGCTCCCCAAATTACTGGCATCTTCCTGGACTCCTGTATTGTCAGGACCGTCCTAGGAGGCTACATAATCTGCCTTCATCTCCCTGGTCACTTGTCTGTCACCGACCATGACTCCAGTAAACATATTTTCCAATATATGCAAAAGCAGCAATTCTTTATGTATTATTCAATATATTATAATATATGTTCACAATAAATTATTCTGTATGTTTTGTAATATACCATTAATTCATTTAATATATTGATTATTCATATATTAGGAAATATATTTTCTTTGTGTAAGGATGCTTCAGGTAAACCCTACATTATGAAGATCAAATGTCCCCACAAGTATAGTAATACCAGTAAAATTTTGACCTTGTGGGGATATTTCTATATGTCTATAAATATATTTCTATATTTATATATGTATCCATGAGGAAACAAGTGTATAAATCATGGGTAGATGATTTATAATGGGTAGGTTTAAGGGTAGGGTTAGTGTAGGGGGAGAGAATATACAGTTTATACAGTATAAAAAACTATTACAGCTATGGAATGTCCCCATAATGATAGGAATACCTGTGTTAGTGAGTTTTTGTGTGTGTGCTTGAGTGTGTATGTAAAAGAGAAAAGACCTACATTTTCTTGGTCCTGGTGTCATTCTAAAAGGGCCTCCATGATCCAAACTAGAAAAAGACAAATATAAGCCACAAATGATAAATGTTTAAGTTTTAAAATTGTTCAATGAATAATGAATAAGAACACGAAGCAGCTATAACTGTAGCCAAATTTGGGATTCTGGTTAAAAAACAAACAAAAAAAACCAAACAGTCCTTTAAAGTCTCAAAAAATCAGTTAAAAAACAAAAAGCATCAATAACACAAGAGTTAATCTTATGGCCAAGCAACTAAACACACAACTGGTGATTTTATAGAGACAGAAAAGCAGAGGCAGATTAAATCCATGAGAACAGTGGAAACTTCTCCAAGATGTTTGAACAACCTGACCTAGCAGGACTGGTGCTGTTAAAGTGTGGCTTTTAGCTTTACTGTGGCATTTTAGTTTTATGACATCAAATTCTCTGTGACTTCTCTAAATAAAACAGTATTTAAATTTTGTAGTCTGACAGTATTGCTCACTCCAAAGTGAATTGCATCTCACAATTATACCCCAGCTAGAGCTGCACGATTAATCATAAAAAGATCATGATCTAGATTCAAACACACATGCAGTGTTATTTCTAAATTACATCAATTTGCCTGTGTCTGAGTCTGAGTCAGAGAAAGCAGGTGAACCACTTATGGATTGGCAATATACCGGTAGACAAGGTTAACCGGTAGAAATTTGTCAACCGGAAGAGTTTTCTATTGCAGTTACTCGCTCACATGACGTTGCTGTGCTGTGTGGTCCAGAAAATGTAGCGTTTGCATGCATTTTTAAGCATTGCGGTTTAAAAACAAGTGATTTTAAGCCGTTGAAATGCATTTAACAGCGCTATATGTGCACGCTTTCAGAGAGACCGTTTCTGAGTGCTGTCTGAGAGGTGCATCCAGGCCACGCATATGAATCCACTGCTCGTAGAGCGTGTATTTTTTTTTTTATTGGTCTTGAACGGTTAAATACTCACACTAATGTGTGTCAAAATGCTTGTCTTTGCAAGTGTCCTCATAAACAGTAATTTCTTAAGTGAAAGTAAGCAGCTGAGCAAGAAAACGCATGTGTATCAGCACATTCGGTCTTAAAGGGGCAGCTGCCCAATATTCCTCCTGTCTGTCATTCACGTTAATCAAACAACAGTGAGAGAAAATCTCTCACTGCCCTTGACTAAATCACTTTTGCAACGTTGATAAGAGGATATATATTTAATTTATACAGTGAAGATTGACTTTCATTCATTTATACAAATTATGTAACATTTCTTATTTATTTATTGTGGTTTTTATACTATTGCTTGTAATTAGTTTCTTATTTTCATTTCATCACTGACTGTTTACTTATCTTCAATGAGCATGAGTTTTTCTTTTACTTTAGGCTTGTATTAGTTTTTTTGTGATTTTGACATTTGTGACAAGAATTATAAAAATTCTATGGTATCAAAAATTTTGATATCATAAAAACCTTATTTAAAGCAAAAATAACCATACTGGGTTATATGTCGTTATCATGAAAAAAAAAAATATCATGATGTAAGAATTTGGCCATATCATCCACACACAATATTGTTTTTCTGTGTTACAAATATCTACATTTTCACAGAAGTACTGAGATAAAAGTTGTCTGTTCAGAATTGTGGGAGAATCGTGATCTCTTTTTGAAAAAAAAAAAAAAAAATCGTGATTCTCATTTCATCCAGAATCGTGCAGCTCTAACCCCAGCATAGAGTTTTGTGATCATAAATCTCCCATGTCCTTTATACCAGTATATCAAGGCAGCAAATATTGTTAATTGAAAGCAATGAATTTACCAACAGCATCACAATAAAGATACAATATGTTTGTATAATGTATAATGTCATACTAAAGTTTTGGACATCCAGAATTTAATGGACCCCTAGAGTGAGTATGGATTGGAAATGTGAACTTTTCTCCTTGACAAAAAGTGGCACAGCTGGATTTTGAACAGCCGCAAAGATGTGCATACTCTAAAACTATGCATTTGTTTTTAAAGACGTGGTGTGCCTTGGAGATTAGCACCATTACTGATCTTAAGAAAAATCCCCATTCTACCCCACATACTTGAGTATCTGCAGTTTATAGTTTGAATCCTGTAGTTTGTGTTTGAGGAGCTGGACTCCTGATTGTCCTGGGTGATTGTAGCTCAGATCCAGCTCTCTCAGGTGTGAGGGGTTTGAACTCAGAGCTGAAGACAAATAACTACAGCCTTCCTCTGTCACCATACAGCCAGACAACCTACAGACACACAAAGTCAGATGATCTACAGACACACACAGTCAGATCATTTACAGACACTAGGGATGGGAAGATTCTCCGATTCGCTCGGTGCATCGGTAAAAAAAGTTAACGATGTGATGCATCGGTTTAAAAAGTGTGCATCGGATACAAGTTGGCATTTGTATCGCGATGCATCGTTTCTAACACATTTGCATCGGTAAAAAACGATTTA